>JAJLWW010000001.1:189640-278304 GCA_030570935.1 Geotrichum klebahnii | reverse complement strand
GGCTTGTGATTCATGGAAATATTTGTTTCAAATGATTCTGAGCTGGAATCTGCCAAAGTCTTGAGACTGCCAACAGTAGGGCCAACAAAAGGAGCCGAGGAAGGTGAAGACCCACGATGACGCTATTGAGCTGATTGCAGGGCCATATTGGGCATTGTCTGGCCCAATATGTTCATACAAGTAGAGAAGATATATTAAAAGTACGATTTTAAGTCGTGAAGGCTCTTAGTTTGGCCCTAAAAATGACAAATAACATAGAATTTCTGACTATTTACAAGCTGTTATTTTTTTTACACAAAATCTGTCTAAACTGTTGACTGCTGCTGTTGAGCGGTCTCAGAGACAACGCTCTCAAACTGTTGCGCACGCTGCTGCTGTCTGTTGGCCTCAATTCGGGCGTCCTCAAACTCTTTGTAATGCTGGAAGCCCAGTTCTCTGAGAACTGCCGATGAGTCCCGGGAGTTGTACTTGGGCAGTTCCTCATGTGTGATTAACGAACTCCAATGCTTGTCATCACCTCGGCGCCATTGGCTTTCCCAGTGGACGGTTGCAGGGCCTTCAAAGGCCTCCAAGACAGTGGCCAAATCAGCAACGGCCTCTTGTGTGTAAGTAGGTCGATATTGGGAAGAGTACCAGATATTTCCGTCCTCATTACGCTTTCGCCATGAATTAGCCAAATCTTTATGGATCTTGTCGCGGTAATGCCTTAGCGTAACCAAACTCTCGTAGCATTCGACGGCCAGTTCGTAATTAGGTAACTGTGCAACTGCCATAGGACGCCAGATATCTCGTCGGGGATCAGGCAAACGGTTTTGCCAGTTAGGATTCTGGAACTGCTTCTTGATATTGTAGGCCTATTGATTAATATTAGTATCATTTGCTTCCACATTCTCAACACTCAAAGAGCTCATCCGGATATACTACAAGATTGATAAACTCACCTGGGTGAAGGGAAGCTGAGTGTACAAAACCTGTCCACTCTCCAAGTTTCTAAACAAGAATACATCGGGGCCAAATCCACGGGCATGAAGCCACTTGGCGTGTCGGAAACGTCCTACGAAACCGTCAAAAATCTGCTTGGACTTGTGGTTCATGATGTGAATTTTATGGTCCTTACAAGTCACTCAGTCAATCAGTGCTTAAAGTCTTGCCCAGTTAAAAGTCTCGTCTTTTCACAAAGATTTTTCATTTTTTTTTGGTGGTGACGAGAAATTTGATCTGGGTTAGGATGTTGCTACGGTGACACATTCATTCCCAAAATGGATGGCTTGTAAACAGTAGATGCCCGTTGTCACAATTTTACAGCTTCCATCTCACTTGAATCAAACACCCAAAACTTCAAAACTCTCCAAAATCACTTGCAAGACTTCCCGAGTGAACAGTTCTTACAGAATACTTATTACTTATTCAATCATTTCATACATAAGATAACTGGCCTTTGGCTAAATATATATTTTTTTCCATCTAGAAAATGGCTCGTTTGGCCAGACCAAGTACTGCCCAGCAAATCCAAGCAGAAAGATCCCAATCTACTACCTCCATACTTCATCGACGAAGGGTAGTAACTGATAGCGATGATGAAGATGACCCATTACCAACCGGGAATGAGGTGTCTTCCAGACACACCTTGACCGACAGTGACAGCAGCGAATCTACCTCTGACTCTGATTCGAATACTGATTCTGATTCCGATGGGGATAGCATGGCAACAGTACTAGGAACCCGCTCTAGTCTAAATGGTTCAACACGAACCTCATCAAATCAATTACTGCCACCGGCTTCTCATACCCAGCCATCATTACAGGCACCAAAAACTTCAGCGGCTACCCCGATTTCCCAAGGTCAAGTTCCAAAAGTTTCACAATCTTCACAACCTCCACAGCCTCCACGAGCTTCGCATACTTCAACCCGGAAGCCTTTAGGTGCAGACGATATTTCTTCTATGCTCAGTGGCCTTTCTATATCTCGCTCCACTCAAAATGCTCGAAATGGTCAGAATACTCAGAATACTCAAAATTCTCAGCATACCCAGAATACCCAGCCGAAACCCAGTTTTTTTGATCGCATTGCTGAGAAAAAACTGAATCGTGAAAAAACTCTCCAAAACGTACCTACCAAAAAATTGAACGAAAGTCGCCCCAAACACACTTATTTTCCCGATGACAATGAACCAAAGTTCGGCCAAACAACGTCTATTAAGAATAAGAATAACCAGAAAGCTGCTGGACTCCGCAGGCCGGGACCAGAGAGCAAGCCAATCCCAAAAATGCAATTTGCCCCTAAACCCTTTGTCCCCAAAACCTTCAAAGATACCAAGAGTGCAAGTATGAACGCATTTCAGGCCTCGGCAATGAGCCTGGCTGAAAAAGACATGTTTGCGCCCATGGATCCGACATCTTCTCAATGGGGTATGCGCATCAACATGGACACACTTAAGAAACAGGCTGCAGAAACCACTCGTCCGGTAAATGACATTAGCTTTATTAAAAACAGTCAATGGGGAACTAGAAGTGGAATTGGTGCACTATCCAATCTTGAAAGCTCGCAATCGATTTCTCAAGCTGGAAATGAATATGGATATGTTTCAGCGGAAAAAACAATGGAATCTTTGCACGAATTATTTGATACATTTGACAATAAAAATTCAAAGGAAGATAGTGATTTAGCATTTTCCGATGGAAAGGTAGAAGGACTTCATGTGACACTACTTCCCCATCAAATCAGAGGTCTTCGCTTTTTGCTTGCTAGAGAATCCCCTAAGTTGTCTAATAAAGGTGGGCTCTTGTGTGATGACATGGGATTGGGTAAGACAATCCAGTCAATATCTCTCATTCTATCAAACCCTCAGGTAGATGAATCTTCCGAGGAAAACGCTCCTATCAAAGCTACTTTAGTAGTAGCTCCTCTAGCTCTAGTTCATCAATGGGGTAATGAAATAAGGGAAAAATCTCCTGGTCTAAGAGTAATGATACATCACGGTCCGAAGAGAGACAAAACTAATAAGTATTTCAGCACCTTTGACGTTATAGTAACGACATTCCAAGTTGTTGCATCTGAGTATGCCAATAACGGACCACTCTTTCAACAAGTCTGGTGGCGCATTATAGTCGACGAAGCGCACACAATCAAGAATCACAAAGCCAAGTCAACTCTTGCTGCATACGGATTAAGAAGCAACCGGAGATGGTGCCTGACTGGTACACCTATCCAAAATTCAATAGACGAGCTTCAATCTTTGATTGGATTTCTTGAGATTGGCCCTTTCAATAATAGGGCCAAATGGACAGAGCAAATTTCGCGTCAAATTGGTGCTGGCAAGGGCAATCTTGCTCTAAACCGTTTGCATGTCGTTCTTGGTGCAATAATGCTTCGACGAACTAAAGTTGTACTTGGAGAAAGTGGAAACTTTAAGATGCCTGCTCGGAACGTCCATAGACGTAACATTACCCTTAGTGATAGTGAACGCAGCTTTTACACTAATCTGGAGAAGCGAGTTTCTGTTGCTTTGCAGGACATGCAAAAGAATTACTTAGGGGCTCTGTTGTTGTTGCTACGTTTACGCCAGGCTTGCAACCACATGTCATTAGCAAATGGCGAAATTGCTTCCGACATTAAGGATCAAGATTCTTTTACTGAAGTACAAGAGGAAACAGACGACCTAGCTGACATTTTACAAGGGCTTAGCATTAATGAAACAGAAACGAAAAAAGCAAGTCGCGCAATAGACCCATCTACATCTAGTTCCAAGATAACTGAACTTATCAAGCTACTTGAAAAGGATTCACAACGCAAAACAATTGTGTTCAGCCAGTTCACTTCCATGCTCAATCTAATCGAGCCTGTCTTTAAGTCGCGCGGCGTCAAGTACACTCGCTATGATGGTAGCATGACGTCTCAAAAGCGAGAACAATCTCTAGAAACTCTTCGAAACGATCCTAAGTGTACTGTCCTTCTATGCTCACTCAAATGCGGTGCATTGGGTTTGAACCTGACCTGTGCGTCACAAGTCGTGCTAATTGACCCTTGGTGGAATCCCATGATCAGCGAGCAAGCTATTGACCGTGTTCACCGACTAGGGCAAACACGAGACGTGGATGTTTATGAGCTTATTGTTCTTGAAAGTGTTGAGGAGCGAATTATGTTGTTACAGGACAAGAAACGGGAATTGGCAAAGGCTGTGGTAGAGAAGGGAGGCAAATTTGTGGCTTCTAACAAGCTTACCAAGGAAGAGTTGTTCAGTATTTTCCGGGAATAGAAATAATGAGTTACTAGCATATATAACTATTGCTTGTAAGTATATGTTACTTTACATTAGGTACTTGAATCAACCATTCCTTTAGATCATCATCTTTAATGTCAAATATGTCATGCCATAGCATGGTGTATACTGTACAACCAAAGTGATGACAAATGATGACAGAATAATTACCAATACACGTGACTACTTTTCTGTCTGAAACTCGCCTGAATCTTTCGCACGAGACAACACCATCACATCCACAAGGTGAGGAAGAGCGAAAAACAAAAAACAAAAAAATTTCTACTGAAAATGTGAAGACGACGACGACGTGAAAATTCATTCGCCTTCCTCCACTTCCATCCCTCCCTCCCTGGGAATCCCCTGTTCAAAATTTTTTTTCCCTTTCTTTCTTCCTTATTCTTCAGCTATTTTTCTTCTTTTTCATTTTATTTATATTTTTTCAACCTTTTGATCTTCCCATACTTTTCAGATTTCTTAATCATTTTTCATCCCCAAGATAGAGAGGTGAACAACTGATCCAGTCTATATCAGCCATTGATACCAACTCTGAATTTCGCACTCTACCCATCAAATTGTAAATTGCAAGACAAACCTTCCCACCACCATAATTCGCCCCCTTTCAACAACTTTCACTCTTTTTCCTTCCATCTCTATTTTGATTCTGATGGCTATCTAGATCCAACTTGATATATATTTTTTCACCAACATTTTTTGCATCAGGCTCTTTATGTATGGTCTTCAGCACTTGGCTACCGTAATCATTTAATATCATTATGAATTCATCTCCTGTTAGTATTCAATTGCTTTACAGAATTTCTTTTGCGGGTTCTAACGATCATTTATATAGTGCATACAAGAAACTACAATGACTATCTCTTCTTTAATAGGTGATTCAATGAAATCTGTACCGGAATCTGATTATAAGCTTCCTTCTATTCATAAATCAGAGTTTTCCACGGATGAGTTGCGGCACTCATCTCTTGTTTCTTCCTTAAACAATTCTATTGATACCCAACTTGTGCCGTATGAAAACGAAGATTTTTCTTTCAATCTTCTCAATCCTCTAGATATGGAAACATCCTTTCAAACAGCTAACAATGAAGAATATTTGGAGGAAAAGGATGAATATTTAAACGCTCTTAATTCTAGAATCATGCAAATCAAAATTTTTGACGACCATAGGAATGATCAGAAACGGCATCATGTCCAACAAAAGTATCTTGACCTATATCAAGCTAAATCAGAAACTCTGAGAAAATATGCATCAAAAGAACTTCACTCTAAGGCAATGCACCACGTTACCCGTGTTGAAGAACAACTTGAAAGGGAAGAAAAGAAGAGCATTAAATTAGCTCAGCAACGCGAAAGACGAGTTCATAGGGCTTCATTAGCTAGAGCTGAAAGAGATAAAGCTTTAGAGCTCGAAGATGGTAATAAGGAAGCTGGTGATGACAAGTCCAAGATAAACAAAAGAGCGACTCCTTCATCAAATCTCAGATCTAGACCCAGGAGGTCGGTGAAAAGCGCTGAGTCGGCTCCATCAACCCCATCATCAAAATCGAAACTACGAATATCTGGTATCCCTTCTTCTACTTCTCCGGAATCCAAGGAGTCTAAGGTTAACGGGCGGGAAGCCTCATCTGAGTCCAAGAGCAACAAAGAACCAGTTACCAAAGTTCCTGTTGTACGCCCTCCCTCTCAGAAAGAAGTGAGAGCACTTGCTCGGCAGTATCAAAACACATATGATGCAATTTGGAGAGACACCGCCAGAAGGGATGCTAACAAAATGTATCGCCTTGCCCACTCTTCTCTTAATATTCGCATGAGCAATAGTCGTAAGACATCCATTCTTGCAGCCAAAGAGGCGCGCAGATGGCAGTTTAAAACTACGAAAAGTATCAAAGATCTCCAGATGAAAGCAAAGAGAGGAATGCGTGAAATGCTTACTTTTTGGCGCAGAAACGAGCGTGAAGAACGTGAGTTGCGTAAAAAGGCAGAAAAAGAAGCTCAAGATCAGGCCAAAAAGGAGGAAGAGGCTCGAGAGGCTAGGAGACAGGCTCGCAAACTTAATTTCCTCATTTCACAAACTGAGTTATACACCCATTTCATAGCCCGGAAGATAGACTCATCTGAGAGTAAAGAACCTGAGACTAAAAATGTTGCTGATTTGGACTTTGATGCCGCTGGGGACGATGAGCTACAAAAGGCTGCTATGGCTAATGCTAAAAAAGCTTTTCAGGATACTCAAAAGCGTGCTAAAAACTTCAACAATGATTCTAGTGAACTGAAAAAGGTCGATATCGATAGTGAAGAAATGAACTTTCAAAACCCAACATCTCTGGGCGATATTCAAATTCCTCAACCTAAGATCCTTAGCTGTCAACTAAAAGAATATCAAATCAAGGGTCTGAGTTGGCTGGCCAATTTATATGAACAGGGTATTAATGGTATACTTGCCGATGAAATGGGCTTAGGAAAAACTGTTCAGAGCATTTCGGTTATGGCTTACTTGGCTGAGACTTACAATATTTGGGGTCCTTTTTTAGTTGTCTCACCTGCTTCCACACTCCATAATTGGCAGCAAGAGATTGCAAAGTTTGTTCCTTCTTTTAAGGTGTTACCGTATTGGGGTAATGGAAAAGATCGAAAGGTTTTACGGAAATTCTGGGATCACAAGAATGTGAAGTATAATAGAGATTCACAATTCCATGTTTTAGTCACTTCTTATCAACTTGTGGTAGCAGACGCAAGCTACTTTCAAAAAATTAAATGGCAGTACATGATTTTGGATGAAGCTCAAGCTATTAAGTCCTCTTCTTCAAGTCGTTGGAAATCCCTGCTATCTTTCCAATGCCGTAACAGATTATTGCTTACTGGTACTCCCATTCAAAACTCGATGCAGGAACTCTGGGCTTTGCTCCACTTTATCATGCCTTCCTTATTTGACTCGCATGATGAATTTAGTGATTGGTTTTCAAATGATATTGAGAGCCATGCCCAGAGCAATACACAACTTAATAAACAGCAATTGACCAGGTTGCATATGATCCTCAAGCCATTTATGCTTCGTCGTTTGAAAAAACATGTTCAGAGTGAATTGGGAGACAAGATTGAAGAAGATATCTACTGCAAACTAACCAATCGGCAGCGTATGCTATACAAAACTTTACGATCTCAAATTAGTCTTATGGATCTTATAGAAAAAGCTGCTTCTGGGTCTGATGATGGAACTCAGAGTCTGATGAATCTTGTTATGCAATTTCGCAAAGTGTGTAATCATCCTGACCTCTTTGATCGTGCAGATGTAATGTCGCCATTTAGCTTTGGAACATTTGGTTCTGTTTTTGGAACAACTGTGCGCGATGGTCCCCAGATTGATGTATACTATACCGCGCAGAATCACATATCTTTTAATATCCCGAAATTATTATATCGACAGGGAGGTTTCCTTGAAATACCGTCTGAGCAATCTCCAGCTGGATTTCGCTCTAAGTATATAAA
This sequence comes from Geotrichum klebahnii, assembly GCA_030570935.1. NCBI lineage: Eukaryota > Fungi > Ascomycota > Dipodascomycetes > Dipodascales > Dipodascaceae > Geotrichum > Geotrichum klebahnii. Next base: position 270,542 of record JAJLWW010000001.1, on the reverse strand, counting down.
TAACTTGTTGAATATATGGACTCCAGAGGCCGTCAGCAATAGTCTCGCTTTCAGCTGGATGCGCCTTATTGACTATTCCCCTAACGAGATATCAAAAGTCGGTACATCTGGATTATTTGAACGTTCTGTGTCTCGTTTTAGTTATGGAGAACAGAAATCATCCAATGTTTATTCCACTCTTTATGATGAAGATGATAGCTACTTTATTCCACACAGCAACCTGTTTCTTATCAACGAACAGCAACAAATATGTAAAACACCTTCTTCTACTGGAATATTAAATAGCCTTTTGAACATTGGAACCGATATGCTCAACAACGGAATATACAATTCCATTGAACCTGCATTTGGCGAACCAGCGTTATGCCCACCAATTGAGTTAACTGGTCCAGACCGCAGTATTGCACTTGACCAGCAAAATTTGTTATTCAAGCCAGAATGTAGGTCGGTATTATATCCGATGACTTTGGATCAAGAATGGAATCTTTTCAAACAAGGCATACCTGTTAAGGAATTTCCATCTTCAAACATGCTCCCTGTGGCACACAATCGCCGTATGGGATTCAATAACATAAGAATGCCTTCAATGACCAAGTTTGTGACGGATTCTGGAAAGCTTTCAAAGTTAGATGAAATGCTTCCAGTACTGAAGGCTCAAGACCATCGTGTGTTGATTTACTTCCAAATGACCAAAATGATGGATTTGATGGAAGAGTACTTAACATTCCGTCAATACAAGTACTGCCGTCTGGACGGTTCTTCAAAATTATCTGACAGACGAGATCTAGTGAATGATTGGCAGACCAAGCCGGAACTCTTTGTCTTTTTACTTTCCACTCGTGCTGGTGGTCTCGGTATTAATTTGACGGCTGCTGATACTGTTATCTTTTATGACTCAGATTGGAATCCTACTATTGATAGCCAGGCCATGGATCGAGCTCATCGAATGGGCCAAACGCGACAGGTCACAGTATACAGACTTCTTGTAAAAGGTACAATTGAGGAGCGTATGCGAGATCGAGCCAAACAAAAAATGCATGTGCAACAGGTTGTTATGGAAGGAGGAAGTGGTAGCAGTGGCAGTAGTGTTGATTTTCAAAAGCCTGGACGAGAAGTGGCATACTGGCTACTGGACGATGATGCTACCGCTGATGCTATGATTGCGAAGAAACAGTCTGATGCTGCCAATGGCAAAAATGGAAAGGCGAGTCGAGGAGGAAATAAACGTGGAGCCGGAGAGATGGAAGATGGAAACTTAGGAGGACCTTCAAGGCGCAAGATCAAGACTGTTGATGAAGCCATTGAAGACATGTACCATGAAGGAGAAGGAAACTTTGATGAATCCTCACAATCAACTTCACAAGCAGTTTCTCCCTCCGTTTCAGGTACGACTACACCTGTGAGACCTAGTAAACCGCCTAAACCTGGTCGGAGTCGTCGTCGCATGAACACAGAGCAACGATTGAACGCTGTGGGGTCAGGAAACTTTTAGGCGTATTTAATTATTAGGCGATCTGACTCAATCTATTATCATTTGGTTCCTTTTATTTTCTTTCTTCTTTTCATGCAATTTATATTAGGTTTCTTATATATTATCTCATGTTGTTTTAGACTTGGCCGTTAAGGCTTCGGTTCTATGATATATGGCCTTAACTATCATATTGTTCAAATCCACACAGCTTTACTGTTATATTTAATATTTTTTTTATAATTTGATTTCGTCTTAATATTGCTCATTACAAATATATATCTTTAAATTCAGCTATACTTTAAATTCCTTTTTTTTCACGATTGTTTTATTGTATATTTCCTTGATGTTCTCAAGCAAACCCAAATCCTTCTTTACCTTCTGTAATAGCCATCAACAGCGATCCTCTCAACGTTTCATAAGAATCATATTCTGGTAAATCAATTTGATTAAAACAAGTGTGTGAAGACGGTAACCGATCCTTGCTTCCATAATCACGATGAATTGTGAACTTTGAAACGCCATGCATGCCGACCAATTCCTTAAATCCATTTAGTGGTACTTTACTTGTGCCAGTTGCAAACTGTAAAAGTTTGGCCTTCTCTTCAGCATCAAAGGACCGGACAACTCGCCAGAACCATTTGATTTGAGGTGAAGACGCAGTATAGTTGCGGTATTCTGTGTTATTTCTCCAGTCATCTAAGTCAATGTCGGGCATTCCTGAAATAAGTAGCTCCAGTTCTTGTTCATCAAAAATAGAAATCACATCCTTGGGAATAATATCATGAAATCCTGTAATAAATATGTTAGAATCTCTAGAGAAACAAGGCAAAAATCATCGTGAAAATAATAAATGTAGCATAAGATAGAAAACTCACCTTCTAAGAAATGATTCAACTGGTCCTTCACACTTTCAATGAGCCGGTACTCAACAACTAATTTGACGTATTCAGCTTTATTGTCCTCTGAAACCGGAATATTTCGTCCGCCAGGCTTCAAATCAATAATCTTTTGCTCGCCGTAATCATCAGCATCAATTGAAAAAGTTTCAGTGATAATATTAGTAATGTCATTCTCAAGCATCCATACAAGAGATTTATAGTAATCTAAGTCAAGTGTCTCCATGTCCTTAAGTGAAACAGACTTCCCAAGAATTTGTTTATAAACAGCACGACTAAAATGACAGTCAAGCAATTTGTTGTCATAAATGGCTTTACCAATAATCCTTCCAATAAACTTAAAAAAGAGCAGATGTTCAGGATTGACCCATGATGTTCTGTTAGGATGGAAGGTGGTGCGATCAGAAGCAACAGGGGAAAATAAGGCATAATCAGGGTTGAAAATCTGTCGAGAAAGCACTTGATACCATTCTCTTGTCACACCACCGGCATCCACTCCTTCTTCACCCCGAAACTTGATGTTCAATCGAGCATACTTAATTTCATCAGCAGACTTGAAATAAAGAGACTTATATGAATCCAAAAACACTTGGTCTCTGCGGACATTAAGATTGAACATAGTGCTGGGGGCATTTTGATATATTTTGCGGTTAAAGTAACGTCGTTTATTGTCAAATTCCAAAGACTTGGGGTTCTGGATAAGAATTGAAAAGGATCCATGCATAAGCTTGGGATTGCCCCTGATGAAATTGTTAAGAATCTTGCGATGTTCGTCAGTAAATGAAAAGAAAAGCCTTTCAATAGAAATATTTGAAATGCTGTTCTTTCTAGCTTCATACTTTTTAGATGCTTCTTTTGATTGGGCATCCTTAACAGAACTGTGTTTGCAAACTAACATCAAGCATTCAATCAAAGATAGCAGGGAAGTTGCAATATAAGTCAAGTCTGGCCGGTCTTGGAGAAGCCCCAGGCAATCGCCGAGAGCACTCCACAAAGGTCCAAAGTTCATGGATTCGTACAAAGATTTAAAGTCTGTGTTGGCCTTTTCTTTAGCCGATTTATCCAAATTAGTACCCCGAGCGGGATCGAAAAGACAATCCACAGCAGTCAAGACTCTTAGAAGTTTGGTGGGGTTTGAGTTCGCAGAAGAGAGTTTAGAAATTGAATAAGAAGGGATATCAGCACCCTTTTCCATGTTCTGTGTCAATTCAATCAATTCGTTCAAATCAGATAGAATTTCAGGTCCAATAATTAAAGCTTGAGATACCAATTCATTTCCAAACAAAGTCTTAACACCATCGATAGCACACAAGTCTTGCATCATATTGATGAGTTTCCGAAAAGCGTGATTTGTGCAATCTTTTGCCGTTAAGGTCTCTGAAATAATTCTCAATTTCTGTTCTCGAATAAAGGGAGGACACTGAAGCTTAGGGGCCTTTTTCTGCTCATCAGTTTTAGGTTTATCCTTATTGCTAATAGATTCAAACGCTTTTTTTTTAAGATCCTTTTCACTCTCTTTAACCTCAACAGGTTTTAACAGAATAGGGAGGGCTTTTGTAATTTCTTCAAGTATAATTGCAAGTATTTCTAAGTCAAGCATACTTTTACGAAATGATGACCGATCCAGTAGGTTGATCAAAATGTTGATTGGAAACTTTTGTTCTCTCAATATTTCATCCTCCTTTTCTTTACCCTTTCTATTAGGTTTATCAGCAATAGGGCGAGTATGTTCAGAAAGAAAGAAATATTTCACATTGCCACTGAACCTTACTAAATAATCCAAGGCATCTAAAATTTGTGCAGTGACAACACCAGGAGTGATTTCATGACTTAAAACGTTGTAGTCTGGAGCAGCATGCTTTCCCTTTGAAGAAGATATGCCATAGAGGGCTCGGTTTGACGTCAGTATATATCCTTTATCAAGCGAAGCCTTGTCTAAGGAAGAATCCTGCAAAATATGAAGGATAAGATTGATAATATCAGACCTAGTTGTTTTGTTGGAGCAAAGATGGAGAAGAAGTTCATGAAGACAATCTCTCTTGCTTGATGACTGGGGAAGATAAAGAGTTCGAATCAAAGCAGCGACTCCCTGTTTGTCAATAAGATGAAGTGATGCTACAGAAACGACCTTTTTTTTTGGTGGAGTATTCTGATTTCGAGTAAGATCAGTAAACGTGCCAAAAGAGCCAAGTTGACGTTCGAGAATTTCCATTGGAGGAGGAAGAATGGGTCTAGAGTAGGTTCTGCTTCGAATGTTCCTCGCTTCAGCAACCAACTCTGGAGGAAGGGTAGATAAAGTCTCGTCATCTTGTTCAAGAAGCAGTGTTTCCCTAAGTGACGGATCAAGAGTTGCAAAAAACGATGCGGTATCCAACTCATGATGTCCAGAAGCATCAGCTGGAGGTTCCTCGGTATCTGTTTCAACCAATTCACGCCTTACATGGTCAGGAAGTACATTCAAAAATGTAGATACAAGCTCTTCATCACGAGTGTCTCCACGGTTAGCAGACTCTTGAAGGCCACGCAAGTGTTGCGTGAGTACTTCTTCTCGCATTTCATCAGGTAGTGCTTCCAAGAATGTGGGATCAATGCCTAAGCCAGCAACATTAACTTCACGCCCTCCAATTGTAACAAGTATACTGTTTTGATCAACTCTGGAAGAGTTTCCTTCACGTTCAGGATTATCAGTCATACTGACATTTTCAGTATCAGCAGAACCTAAACCTTGATTTTCTGAAGAAGTACTAGGTAGGTTCTCTTCTACGTTTCCTTCTTCGTCTTCTTCTTCAATTTCTTCTCTAAGCCTATGGAGCGTCTTTCTGTATGCTTTGACCTCATGTTCTGCCTTCACTTCTTCATCTGAGATGCGGCTAAGTTCTTTGGCTTCCTTTAGTTCTTCCAAACGGCGTTGCTTAGCATCTTCTGCAGCAATAGCAGCTCGCATATCTTGAACTTTTTGAAATTCACTCATGGCATCTGATACTATTTTTTCGTAAATGTAATTTACTAAGACACGAAGTGCTTCCGTTCTAGTAAAAGCACGAAATATAATTGATGCTTCACGCCAACGAAGGGATGTGGTTTTAGGATTATTCCGATCATTTCTCATATTGTCTCCGTGACGTCCGAGTCGCCGAAGTTGCGGAGCTCCAAACGAAGGTCGAATTAGGGTAGATAACTCTAAATGCCCTTCCCCACGGCTTTGTTGACCCCCTTGCAAACTTTGAAGAAGCTGCCCCAAGATCTGTTCATTAGATGAACGGTCTGGTAGTGGCTGGAATTGGGATGTGAAAGGTTCCTGTAAAGTACTCAGTCCTCCAAGATTTTCAGAAGAGAATTCTTCTAGCAAAGGATTTCCAATAAATGTGTCTCCATTGTCACGGTCGTGGTCATCTAAATGTGTTAATTTTTATTTGAAAATGAAAGATTTATGCTCTAAACTTACCAAGGGCACTCAAAAAGAAATTGTCCTGATCATCTGTTTCGCCATCTTCGTCATCAAGAAATCCATTATTTCCATGGTCACCCAGAAAAAGAGAGGGAAAATATCCATCCTCTTCAATTCCCCTTATGCCTAAAAAGCTTTCATCATCCCCATCTTCTTCATGGAAAGATAGGCTGCTTCCAGCATAGTTCAGCTCATCTTGGTCTAAACCATCTTCTTCCTCTTGATGTAGCAAATTTCCAACAGCATCTATCTGAGAATCTTCTTCGTCATCATCATTTTCTTCATAGGACTCCCAGTCATTGTCTTGACTTAGCTCCTCAATGTTGTCTGCATCTTCCATGTGATGATCATGCTCCCTACTGGAAGAAGCTATGTCGTTAACCTGGATGTAATTAGTATCATACATTGTGCTGGATAAATAAGAATATTACTTACATTCTGACAATTGACAACTTCATCCTCGCTCATATCACTAGAACGACGACTGATATTGACGGTTTCTTGGTCACCTAATTCCAGCTCAGAAGTTTCAGCAATTAATTGGGCACTATTGTCATCAGAAGGACCTTCATAGTCCATTTCCTCATTTTCATCTTGTCGACTTTCAGCAACTTCTGTCTCCATACCAGAAGTATTATCATGAGTTTGGGAAATTCTGAGAGTAGAGTTTCTATAGAGATCCTGATCTTCTATCGCAACATTTCGAGAAGACATGCTATCTAAGGCCTCAAAGCCTTCTTCTTCTTCTTTCCCAGCGTTTACCTCATTTGAAATCTCCATTGTCAGTCGAGATAGTTTGTTGAGAGATCTGGTTAAAGATCTGACAGGACGCCTCACATCTGGGCAATTTAGGTCAATCTTGGAAAGAACTCCAGTAAGGACAGAAGCAAAACTTTTTTCATATGCAATTTTCGCAACTGCAATGCCTTCTGATAGATTAACTGAAGTGAAATCAAAGCAAGAGGAGGGACCAGACCGAGAAGACATAAGCTTATAGCATAGTTCAGATAAGGCTGTAATCTTGCTGTACCGCAAGTCCATATTATCGGAGGAGTTACTAATTTCCGTAAAAGTTTTAGAAATTGCATCTAAAGTGAATTGACGAACAGAAAGCAGATTTGGATCGTTTTGAACATCATCATCATTAATATTTAGCTTGCTTTTTTCATCCGCACTAGTTAGTAATTTAAGAATCGTATAGCTAGATAGTGAAGAGATTTCTGACCACTCATTAAATGGGAATGAGTTATAAGTACTGAGAACTCCGCATGGCATAAGGTAATTAAAAAAATAATCAAGTGCAGTAGAAAAGTGCAAAGATGAAGTTGCTTTCAAAGATGAAGAGTTTTTCGAATAGTTGATAAAAGCAAGTTTGCATGTTGTATAAGACCCCACGAGCTCTGTAAGACTTTGTATCAAAAAGCAGGCATAATAGAAGCCAGGCTTGCTGAATTTCTTATCCTCAGTTTTTTCTTTTTTAGAAGGATTTTGGGCCATGTATTTGGCCAAAGCTACATTTGTTTTATCAGGAACAGTAAACACTTCTTCTTTGGGAATTGCAAGCAGTTCTGAAATAAGAAGCTGTATGACCTCTGCCGATCCTTCATCAAAAACTTTGGAATCTAGTGGTACTATCAAAGAGCTAGGATTGTCTTGCTCCGTTTGAATTTTTGTGGCACTTGATATAACGGTTTCACCTGTAGTAGAAGGTCCCTGCGATGGGGAATCCTCCATTGAGACATCGCTATCATGCCTCTCAGGAGTATGATCAATATCAATATCGTTTTCTTTGGCACCGCTAATCTCCTTGAATCGCTGAACGACAGAAGCATTTCGTTTTTGGTATGTACTCTTAAGGCAAATAAAAGAACTTTCTGAGTTTCCGGGATCAGCCAACGTGCAAAGTTCTCCCACAACATTGACAAATAAGCTAGGAGATCGTGCAACTAAATTTGAGTGGGTAGATATAAATGAGTAAATATCATCTGCAGGAGTTAATGCTTGACTACCTAGCTGTTTTGTAATAATACGTGTCATAATTTCGGAAACAATGGATGGAGTCTCAACTAAATTCCGAAATAAAATGTTAATGGATGCCCTCAATTGATTAGCAATATTATCATCCTTGGTCGATTTAAAGGCAAACTCTTTGACAGTGCTAAGAAGCTTTGGAAAGATTGGGGACTTTCGAAAAATAGCAGCCAGGTTGAAATCACGAGTAAAGAAAGCAAAAAGACGGGCAATTGCAAGAGTCGTTAGCTCGTCAGTGAATGCCTCAATATTCATAAGAGAATGAAGCGCTTTCTCGGTAAGTTCTGGTGGGATAGGGCTGGTCTTACAAATAACAGCATCAAGAACCTGAGCATGGCGCTTGGCAAATCTCTCTCCTGGAATCTCATCCGGAACGCCTTTTATAACAAACACGGTTTCCAATATAAGCAGTACATGAGGAAACCATTTCTTGCTAATGGCATTGGGAATATTAATAAACTCTACAAACTTGGGAAAAAATGTAATAACATCTTCCAAAGCACTGTATAAAGTTATGTTGTCAGCAAGTAAAAGTCCCAAAAGGTGGCAAAAAGACATTAATGGTATTGTAGCTTCGTCCGATTTAGGATTCATCGAGGTGATTGATTGTAATATCTGTTTTATTGCAGTGTTGTTCAATGGTATTGGCGGAGTAGACTTGGAATTTGCCTGAGATGAAACAAATTTAGAAATAAATGAAGCAATAACAAAAACGTTTTCGGGATGGCCATGAAGTATATCAAGAGCCCGATCCAGAGCATTGTCTAGTACTTGAAACCTTTGAGCTGTTAAATCTGAATATGTACATAGTAATCCAGTTGGAGTACGAGGAACAGTATCTGGTATATCTTGGTATGTGATTTCGTCAAGCTTGATTGGCCCTAAAGTTTCAGGTAAATTATTTTTTCCAGCAGCATAGATCGCTTCTAATACATGGTCTCTCGAGTAACCTAATCGCACATAAGCATCAACAATTGACTCCGCAGGCCAAGATTCCTGCCAATTAAGATAACTGAGTCCACCGGCATCTGCAGTTTTTAAAGAATCATCACCAGCAGTTGAAAATATTGAAGAGATAGTACTTGTAACAAGATTGGTAATTGAAGAAGGTTTAGATGTTATTGACTCAGACTTCCAAATCTGGATAACGGTGTTGAAAACTGTAAGTCTGCATTCCGAATAGAACACTTTACTGGAAAAAAAATTAGGTAAATGACGATCTTCATGCTGACCCCAAGTACGAGCTGCTAGGAAATTATTCTCGAATACAGATTTTGAAGATATCATACAATTGATAAGTATGAGAAGAACCTTAATTGCACCTGCAGTGATTGAGTCATCATCATTTGCTTCAGGTTTTATGAATAGATCATCCAGGATTGAAAGCATCTTTGTAATACCATTAGTTTGTTTAAAAAAAATGAATAATCCTTTGCACAAGGCGAGAGATCTGCCAAATGTTCGGTACATGACTTTTTGCAGGCAATTCAGGACGTCAATAAGATATCGCATGTGAACTTCAGATGGATCAGTATTATTAAACCTTTCCATATGAGCGACAAAGACTAGTGCTAAAGTCTCTATCAGTTTGAAAGCATACTTATCATTCAAAGTACTCAGTCGGTCAAGAGAAATGCTACCAGAAATTTCATAAAAGAGTTTGGATGACGTAAATGTGATGCCGTTAAGTAAGAAGCGTCCTGCTTTAATGAGTGTAAATCGAAAAGTTTTAGCTTCTTTACCAAGTTTAGTCTGCAACTCTCTAAGTTTTTTGGCATCATCGGTTTCATTTAGACGGGTAAAGAAACTACCATAAATATTTTCCAAAGAAGCAGCCCTAGTTGCTTCCTGCACAGCAGGAGTAAGGTACTTAGTTATTCTTGAATCCTCCCAAAGTGCCTGACGTTGAATTTTTCCAAGACGTTCTATAAGATTTGATTTACCTCTAGTCTCTGCCACAGTTTGATTTTGATCATGCGGCTGGGAATTTTTTTTATAATAATCCGCGATATCGGCCTTAGCAAGAGACTCCAAAAGATCATGAATGCGGTACCCAGTCCCGGAATTTGTAAAGACAGTAATGTGAAAGGCAACGAGAATGTTATTAAGTGGGCCCAGTGATCTGAGATAATTTTGATATTCAGGAGATTCGAGAAGGTCAGATTCACTCAAAGTATCAATTTGCTCCTGTGCTAATTCCACCCTAAGTATGGCCTTTGCAATATTGTCCATAATAGCTTCACCAACGTAAGTTCGCTCAAAATCCAAATCAAACAGTTGTTTTAAAGCAAAGAAAAGGGTCAAGGCAATGAAATTATAGGTAAAGTCATAGGTGAGCCCATCAAGTTCAAGAAAACTCAATAGAGTATCTACACCTTTTTGTTTAATGAATTCCACTCTGGAGAAATGATTTTTCAATAAACTCTCAATAAAAATAACTGAAGAATTTAAAAGCGAATTTTTTTTGGCAATTTCAATATCTTCTTTAGAAGGTTCTTCAGGCGAGACTTGCTCCAGGTCTTGAAAAAAGTGCATTGGAGGAGTATCGATTTCAATGGCATCCCGAAGAGCAACCATCAATTTTAAGCATTCTCCAATGATAATAGGACGCAATGTAGTATGTTCTGTACAAATTTGATCCAAGCAAGACCCCAAATGTTTAAGTCCATCCTTATCACCAAAACTTTTGTGAATATACGAAAAATATACCGGGAATAAATTTCGTTTTTTGATAAGAAACATGCCAGTTTCATTATGGGCCAAGGAACTCAAAAATTTAGCAACTGGGGTGTGGAAAGAAGTAGAATAGTCCAAAAGAGACGGAATGCAATCTAAAAGTTCATCAAGGTAATTTTTTTCGCTCATAATAGCAAATGTTGAGGATTCATTTTCAAGCATATTTCCAATAGCAATTAGAGAAAAATTTATAGCAATGGAACCAAATATCTTTGGATTTTTAGCCATCTGAGTAGAAAGACCCAGGAAAGGAGACTCCAAAAGAATTTGAATACGGTCTGACGCGCGGCTATGGGTAGCAATAGCCTCAATTATATGTAAAACAGAGGTTAGCCAACATGAGTTATTGTGGGATAAATCATAGTCCACATTGCAGTACTTTGGAGGGATACCTCGATTTTCAGGGATCATATAACTTTCCACGGCTTCCTGAAGAAAAGAAATCATAAGTTTGTTACTCTTTTCCTCTTGGAGAAGAATTGTTAACGTGGATTGGGAATCTTGTACCATATTAGCTAAAGTCTCAATGATATAAGTTCGTACTTTCGGTATTTTTTTTCCAGTTTTGATAAGTTCCACTAGTAGGGGGATAATTTCCGATGCAGCTCCAACCATGGATTCGTTAGAAGCTAAGATAGCTAATTGTAATATAAGAGAAGTGACGGAATCAATAAATTCTTCATTAACCGGTTTTTCAAGCTTCAGATCTTTAATTGTATGGCGCAAGATAATCATGAGTGGGCCATGGTTTACATGAAAAGACAACGAAAGAACAATTTCCGCCATTATAGAAACTTGGCCAGCCATAGAATGCAACGAAGAAAGCGCAGCCATTTTAAGACTAACAGGAACATCATTTTCAGGAAGCACCAGTTGAGAAATATGGCGTATACTTTGAGAAGATGTCGCTACTAACTTATTTCCATAGTTATTGGAATCTGAAGAGTACGCAATTAAATCCAGAGCAGCACATTGAATTTCTATGAGGGTTGCGCGAAGTTTTGCACCTTCCTCTCTGTTTGATGTAGACTTGGCAACAAATGCCTTCAAAACAACATCAATTGAGAACTCTTCAGGTACAACTATTAACGCCTTCTTAAGTGTTACTTCATGGGGTTGTTCAATTGCATCTTTCGTATAAATTATATATTCTGCAAGTCGCTCTTTAGTGATCGTAGAAGATTGTGTTCCAAGAGCGGAATTGACGGAGTCTGAGCGCAAAGGGTTAGATTCAGATATACAAGTAGAATCACCGAATTTTAATTGGGTTATAGAAGACGGAATTTCATCATGATCTTCACTCCCATGAATATAAAATTGAATTGAATATTCCGGAGCAGGATTAGAATTTTCTAAGTAGTCAATTAATACCAAATCTGAAGCACTATCCGACGTGACACCAAGAATTGAAGATAAAAAAGTGGTGTATTTTCTAATAACAGATAATTCTGATGTCCCAAGATATGAGTGAACATACTTTGCACTAATAGAAGTAGTAATTGCAACGGCGACACAAACTTCTAAGGCGGCGAGAAGGATAGAGGGAGAAGTCACATAGAGAAAATGATAGATGTGTTTCTCACTGGCAAAAATACTTCGGTTAGAAGAGTAGTTTAATATAAATCTAGAGAATTTGAAAATGGCCAAAATTAGCTTTTCGTCAGCTGGGTCGAATGGATCATGTCTAAAGTTGTTCTTATCAAGGGAATACTTTGCCACCATAGTTTTCAAAATCTCATCATGACGATTTAAAACAGATATCCAGAGGCATAGGTCGCCTCGAGGCCTTCCCCAACCGACGGAGAACTCATGTAGTGCGTCTGGTAACTGATCAAGAGGCATTGAAACAAACGAATCTATCAGTTCCCTCAAATCAGAAGGCTACTTTCAAGTTAGCACAATAATTATATATTAATTTATAGGGTACTTACCATTTCAGCCAGCCGCCGAAGAATGGTTGAAGATTTCTTGATTTGCATTCTGGTTTAATGATCATTAACAATACATCAGAATTGTCAGTAAAAGAATTGAAACCAAAAAGCTCTTGCTACAAGACAAGAGGTGCCTTATTTAAAAATCATAGAGTTAGAATTATGAATATTCAACAATAAATTAGACTGTCTAGCTGGACTGAAAAGAAGAAGCAACTTCAATTACTCACTCAAGGCACAAAATAGATCTAGATATTATTCGTCGCTTAAAGCAATAGAGTCCAGCGAAAACGCAATTGAAAGTTGCAGTGTAAAAAATATTCTTTCTATAAAATGAAATGTAAACAGAGAGGTGTACAATTAATAGAAAAAAGACGTTGAAAGAAGAAGAACGGATGGCAATAAATGCCCTTAGTGGTGGTGGGACAAGAGAAATGTATGTAATAGTGGATAAGGGCTATAGCAATATAATTAAGCTTAACAAGAAAACCAGTCCAAAAACTAATATTAATGCTCTGCCTATACTACGGTGGAAAGCTGGAAAATGCGAACTACATCTACAACTAGGATCAGAGCCTACATGAAGTGCATATTAGGGTGGAGGAATAGTTTGTGAAGAATCAGGCCTAAATTAAATCATGAGTGTGCTGTGATCCTTTAGTTTAGCAGGTAAGCACAGCCTTACTAAGAGTGAGTACGAACGGCACAGAATTAAAAAACGTTTGAGCAATCAGCTTAAACCTCCATGTTTGTACTCGTTAATAGTTAGATTCTCTACCACATCGAAAGTTTATTATGATGCCCTTTGCACGGCTTACAAGAGAAAGGGAATTTGCTAACACCAAGAAAATCTACGATCAATATAAAGCATTTTCTACTAGCAGACAGACAAGAAAGCAAGGATTACGGCTACAATTCCAAGTTTCTGCAGATTACAGAGCATGTATGACAATTTTCTTTTATTTTGGCATGACAATAAAGAGTTTTTTACAAGGAGCTTAGAAGTTAAGCTTGGTGAAGAACCATTGGTTCTTACCAGCCTGATGCTTCTCCTCAAAGGCCTTCTTAATGGTCTTCTTGGCCTCCTCACGCTGAGAAGGCTCCTTGAAAGTCTCAGTGCTAACAACGTTCTTCAAAGCGTCCAGCTCAAAAGTGTAACGAGTGGGCATGATGTGATTGAAGTTGACAACCTTGATAAAGGGCTTGATCTTGGTTCTCTTAGCAACCTTCTTAGCGCTGTGAGCCTTGGTGACCTTCAAGGGGTATCGCTCGATACCAGCAACTAGAGCATGGCCAAAGGGGTGAGACTTGGAGCCATCATCGTGGGGCTTGATGATGACAACCTTCTTACCAGCGAATCTTCCGCGGACAATGATGGCTACACATGTTGAGTTAGTATTATTGCAAATTAAGTAATTCCGAGGCGATGAAAATCGAAAGTATGAGGAGGTATATTGTTGGAATGTAAGTATGAGGGCTCGTAAGCGTAAGAGTGAAAAGTTTGAAAAGAGCGCATTTCAAGCTACTAAACGAAGAAACAAATTTAAGATCGGCTCAACTCCTGGACAAATAGACTCAATAGAGAGTTTCGTGAACAATTCAAGATCGATATGGGTATATATAGTTGTGAGTAAAATAATTTGTTATGCTGTAATATATCCTCGCTCATTCTTCCAATAAACATCGCCAGTGAAGCCAAAGAAATAAGTACACTCAAAACATACCAACTTTGCCTGGCTTCAAGAACTTGGATCCCATTGTATATGTCGTTCTAGGTCGTCGTGGGTAGTGTCGATGGTGCCTAAAGGTGGAAGGAAATTTTTGTTCAGAAAGGAAAAAAGAGATCAAAAATTTTTGTGTGGTCTGGCAAGCCTAACGGATATGTGTCAGCAAGCTTCACGATGCTGACTACTACTTGATACAGGGTATGGATTTGCAATATGTCATACTCACATGTATCTGTGCTGTTTATTACTAGGTAAAAAGTGTGACTGTGTTATTTCTGTTTATGATATTTCCTTACCCTGATTGTAAAAACGAAAAGTAATTCTTTATGTAATTTAATTTAAATTAATTTGCTTACTCATACAGATTCAATTCTTCATAGTGAGTGAGTGACTCACGTGATAAATAGCAAGTTCCTTCAAAATCTAGCCCCACGAAATTTACATGGTTCAACATAAAGTTAGAAGAGAGAATAAGGAGGTTGGGGATCGAGGAAGAAGAGCTAAGCGGACTTTGTCTAATGGTCTTGTTTATTTGCTTGCTACCCCTTCGAGGGATAATCTACAACAGCGCAACAGTCAGTTGAGAGATTTTGAAGTTATATTATTCTATAGAAATAGAGAAATAGTGGGCATGGACAATTGGATGGTCAATAATTGAAACCCAGCATCACCGTTGATGAACCTTCCTAGAGTTCATGATTACCGAAGGGGGATACAACTCTGGGATCATGAAATGGGAAGGCTACTAAGCCATGCCAATGGTGGAATTATTTAAAGAATATCATTAATTCAAGGGTCCCATTATACAAAACAAACAAACTCAGAGTGTGGCGTATTACGAAGTAAAGAGTTTCCAAGACATTCAAGCCACAGGTGGCTACCCAGTTAAGAAATGACTGAACGAGAAGAATCAAAGTAAAGTGTAGTTTCAATTTTTTTTTTTTTTTTCAGTCGAAGCAGCAATCGAAGCTGCGGTAACGTCTAGAAGCTGTTCTGAACAACGAGCCTACATATCTACATATACACTGTATGTACGAAGAAATGAAGAAAGAGCCATTAGATGTCACGTCGCCGCCCATCAGTGCACGGCGGCTATTCCGATAAGATTACCCCAAGGTCCTTTCGAAAATGAAGAGAGCCGTTGTAGTCTCGTAGTTACGTAGTTACATATTGTTCAGTTATTGTGCAGTTTTGTTCCGTACTGTTATAACTGGCCTCTCTTGGGCAGGGACATATCTCTCCAAATTCTATCTCAAGGAGCATTTTACGACGTGACATTATGTATGGATTGCTGGGTAAGGAGGATGGGTGGCAATAAAAAATATCTATAATAGCGTGAACTTTAAAGAAAAAAAAATTAGAAAATCAAAATCCATTTTCTGACGTATTATTTTTTTTTTCCCTAACTTCCTCAATTTAATTCTCCCCAAGGCTCGTTCCAGTTCCATTTCCTCAAAGCCAACCACCACCACTAACTGCCTTCTTTCTACAACTATTCGACATACTCATATCATTACTCTTGCGCTCTATCTCGGTGCTAATGCTATAGAGCAGCCTTTGTAATAGCATACACGGTGTGTTCTTCTATTCTCTCTTTCATTTTACTATCTCCAAATAGTCCAGCCATAATCTACCTAAACCAACATGAACTCTGCTGGAGTTTTTTTCCCAGGCTCTGAGCCCCCTTTTATGAATCCCACAGATTTTTCTCTTCAAAACGAGCCGACAGACTCTGTTTTTAATATGAATTCTTATTCCATCAATAACGGATCTTCTTCTTCCCTCTCAACAACATCGCCAGTCGGTCCAGTGCAATCTCAAAATGAACTCAATATAACACCAAATGACACTAAAATGACAGAAGATTGGAGTGAGTGGCAAGACTGTAATAATACCGAAGCTGGTGTAGCGGAAAATGGCACATCCAAGCCAAAAAAGACACGACGCCGAAAACCTGTCAACTGCTCTTTCTGTCGACGCCGGAAACTCAAGTGTGACCGAAAACATCCTTGTTCAAATTGCATCAAACGAAATATCGAATCTTCTTGTACGTATGCGACAGAACCGAACGGAGCGAGTGGGCCCAAAGAAAGGGCCAGTGTAAAAGCTGAAAATAGTCCCAATTCAAATTCAAGTGCCCCGTTAAGAACAAGTCCGTCAAGTTCGGCAAGCTCCGCACCACCTTCCGCAAATCTGCCTTTTGGTGACAACACTCTAGATGGCAATCTTAATTCCAAGTCAGATTCTGGAAATTATCCGGGGTCGATTAATGCGCCAAGTAGTGTTAGCACTGAGTTCTCGTCTCCCAATTCTCCCTCCTCCGCGGGCTCATCCAATGGTCTACAACAACCCAGACTTGTGTCACGTAAGGCCCGTCCAACACATCAAACTAACAAACTCAGATTTTCAGATTTCCCTGTATTGGAAGAAACTCCTGATCAGGCCTTGGATCTTAAAAAGCAGCTTGATAAGATGGAAATGTTGGTTCTTAGCATGTTGCAAGATAAATCTTCTAGCGACGAGACCTATTCATCTAACAGTTCCCCTGATACTTTGGATGATAAATCTATTACTTCACCTTTAGGACTGCCAATCTACAAAGATGAGAGCATCAATTCTCGGACTAGCAAAGCACGCGAGTCGTTAGGTATGCTGAAACTTGACAAGAGTGGCAAGTCAATATACCATGGAGACACTCATTGGGCCTCGCTTTTCACAGAAATGCAACAGCTCGAATTTTTGGTAAAAAAATTGCAAATTTCTAAAAACATGGCTAAATCCAATAATATGTGTGAGTTTTTTAAAGCCGATGAAGCAGCCGAAGAATCTGGGCCTGGAGCATTCTTCATTCCGGGGGGATCTAAAATGAGTCCGATGGATGTTTTGAATACTATTCCATCTCGCTCAATCTGTGACCTTCTGATTGCTCGCTATTTTGAATTCTGTGAGCCATGTTTTCGAATTGTACACCAACCTGTTTTCCTACAGGAATATAATGAATTCTGGGAATGCTCGACTGGTGCCGAATTAGTCTGGGTGTCACTGTTTTTAAATATGCTTACGCTAGCGTTACAATCATATCTTCCTGAAAACTTACCTGCTATCTTTCGTGGAGATGCTCGTAAAACTTGGAAGATTTGGCTGGAGGGGTCTGAGGTTTGTGCGTATTTAGGAAAAATGACTCTCAAGCCTGGTTTAAATAATGTCAGGTCAATGTTGATTTGGATCTTGGTTCAAGCTGAAGTTTGTTCAAAGGGTCATTGGCTTGAACAAGCATCCTTGACAATTAGCATGACGGTTCGAATGTGCCAGTCTATGGGACTGCATCGCGACCCCAAGTGGTTTGATATTTCTCCATATGAAGCTGAAGAGCGACGGAGGATCTGGTTTGTGGTCCAGTATTTCGACACCTATTGTTCCATGACTCAAGGTTTACCTAGTCTTATCAGGGCAACAGGAGTAGATGTTAATTTGCCTACTAATATCAACGAAAATGACATAATGCCATCATATGAACATGAGCCTATGCCCACTCCGTTGACAACACGAACTACTTCAAGTTTTACTATTTATCGTGCTCGTATGATGAGATGGCTCTCTCAGGTTTTGGATGTCAGTTCTGTGGTAGGACCTCAAGCTGTTAAAATATCTTATGAGAGTGTACTCGAAATGCATGGCTCCATCCAGAGGTCATTCAATGAAACTCCGTTATATCTTTCAAAGTCTGTATTAGATTCAGCAGGGGAGTCGTTGCCTCCAGATCAACTTATGGAGCGGCTTTGGTATGAAATTGATTATCTTCGCACCATTCTTGTTCTTCATCGATACTTTGCAGCTCTTGGTATGGATGACGAAAAATACCTTCGTAGCCGTGAAGAGACACTTGCGGCCTCTTTTCGTATGCTTCAATTACAAGAATGGTTAATCAAGGCACCAGAGTCCAAACGAGTGCGAGATATTTTCTCATGGTTTCATTGGTTTTTCTTGACGCCATATTTCCTTCATGCATCTCTCTATAACTGTGTGGCTCTGATTGATCATTATGATACGTTCACGAGTCAGCAGCAGGTGAAGCAAATACACCTGGTCGAGATTGCATTATCAAATTTCCAAGAGAATAAGCAGGTGGCAAAGAATTGCTCCCGTTTGACATTTATGTTGGAAGCTATGGTATCCAGAGTTCGAGAAATCTCGCAAATGACCAAACAAGAGCGAGCTGAGCTAAAACAACAAAAAATGCAGCGAGAACAAGTTCACACGTTCAATATTCGACTGCCTCGTTTTAACTTGGGGATGGCTGTAGAACGGGAGACGAATCCAAGAGAGCCATCAAAACTTGATTTTCAAACACCAGATGCTACCATGTCGCAAGACTTCCCCGTGGGTGTGTTCTCTCCTTCGGCTGCTCTGTGGGATCCTTTTGCAGAAGAGAAATCTGCCGCTTTGGATTCATCCAGGAACGACGCTCTTGATATTTCCATGGCCCAGTTTGACTCATACTATATGACTCCCCAGTTTCAGGTAGCTGACGGATGGCAACAGTTTAACTAAGGGATATAGTGTTCAGTGAAATATGTTTTTACAACAAGCTAAAGAGTTTGTATATATTTATTTAGTTATTTATGTAATTAGGATTTAAATTTACCTTTCAATTAATTTTTTTATCATCTAAGAGAATATTTGCTCATCAAGTACTTGGAAAAATAGTCAATGAGCACCATTCTGTATCTTTTGCGGTATCCCAGTCTCTATTAGGGATATCGACTTGAAATCCATCCCATCTCATCCAAATATCCATTTTCTGAGACAAGCCGCCGCCCTTTTCTTCCGGCTCACCGTATTTGTTGACCAAGTCAACGGCGGTAGCATTATATGGAATAGATCCTGGAACAACAGACTTATCGACCTTTTTATATATCCTTTTTTGTTCTTCTTCTTGTTCGGGTTTCTTGGGGCCATCTTCTTTAGCAGTTATATTACCACTACGGTCTTCTTTGTAGAAATCAATGCTGTCAAGTTTTTGTGATTCAAAGCATAGCGCAATGCCTTGTGGGTAGAAACAGCGGTACTCGGTGGATTTCCCAAACTTCCGAGGTGTGTATGTACTCTCTGAGAGGCTCAACGTAGATAGCAGATCGTGGTACTCTGAAGAATCTATAGTGATTCCAAAAAATCTGGTATATTCAGATGCCATAATGATGAAGAAATGAGTTTTGGTGAAAGTGATGTTTGGGATTGTTATGTGGTTGGTAAATACCTAGGGCAAACAGAAGTTGATAATCCCAGGCAGAGTTCCTTGACCGCCACAGTATTTTTCAACAGGAAATTTATGGACTTGAGCCCGAAATCAGATACCCTCGAGATACTCGTGGAAAAATGCAAATGAATTCCAGAGGTATCTTGGTTCGTAAAATATGGGATATCACGGGGTTCTGATTTCTTGATTTTATTTTAATTTCATTTATTTGGATATTGATTTACTTAATCTTTTTGACCAAACTAATACCACCAACCTTTATGATTCTTGCCAGACATTTAACCCACAGCCTTTTTCAAACACCCAGGCTACTATCTATATTTTCAGTGCCAGTGCGACCATACTCAAAAGTTCCGTTTGGACGTCGAAATAGTTATATTGGAAGGTTTAAAAAAATGACAGATAATGGGCCATTAGTTTGGGTCGACTGTGAAATGACAGGCCTGGATGCCATGAATGATCATATTATTGAGGTTTGCTGTTTGCTTACAGATGGGGATTTGAATATCATTGAAGAGGTTTGTATTTTGTTCATTGTTTTTTTTAATCTTATTCATACTGTTCTTTTGCTAACTCTTTCTCGCAGAAAGGATTCGAGGCTGTTATTCACTATCCTAAGGATGTCATGGATAAAATGAACACATGGTGTATCAACACACACGGCAAGGTACGCGATTAGTTCCTTACAATTTGGCGTTGTCATATACTAACTATAATACAGTCAGGTTTAACGGAAAAAGTTTTGAATTCCACAAATACTCTGGCTAGTGTTGAGGAGTCTTTCTTGGAATATCTGAAGAAGCATATCAGTCGGAAAGGAACTGGAGTTTTAGCTGGAAATTCAGTCCACCAAGATAGATACTTCATGCTGCGCGAGTTCCCTAAGGTCATTGATTTCCTTCATTATCGTCAGGTCGATGTGTCTTCGATAAAGGAGGTAGGAAAGCGTCATAACCCGCGGTTAATGATGGACGTCTTGCCCAAGAAACAGACTCATACTGCTCGATCTGATATTGAGGAGAGCATTGCAGAGCTCAAATGGTACTATGATAATTACCTGATTGGACCAAAAAAACCTGCAAGCGCTGGAAATACAGAATGATCTTATAAACGCTCCACTCTTTGAAGGGCCTGTTTTAACTATACAATGGTGTGTCTTGGTTTAACTTTATATTCTATGCTTGTAAATAAATCGTTTGCTTTTGTTATTGTATTCTTGTCACAATATGCGGACTAATTATGATTCACAGTGACTGATGGTGTTTGAATTTGGCCGAAAATAGACAAAACACAAATTTTCACTTTAATTGATCAATTTTATCCTCCCATTCAGATCTCACTTGTTCCATATATTAAATGCCATAAACGAACGAATGATTTGAGAACATGTCCTTATTGCGCACTCGAGCAGAAGCATTCACTTCATCTTTCATCACTAATTCTCCTCTCCGTCGATATCTTTCATCTCAGTTTCCACTACTAGCTCGCCCATCATCACCATCTTTATCATTAATATTTCCGCAACGTCAGTCTGTGAGTCTCAATAGACACCTTTCAACTCGCAGTAATCCTATATATCAAATGAATAACGCATCTTCATCATACTCTCCAGCTCAGGCATCTACCCCAATATCCGTTACAGATTCTACCAGTTCAAGTTCCATGTCATCTAAAGCCACCACGCCAGATTCTCAAGAAGAACTCAGTAAAAGTGCAGTGGACCGCAAGAATAAACGAAAAATCTCCAAATCTGTCGATTTAGACAACTCTCAGGTCGCTAAATATGTGAATCTGACTACTTCCACTACGACTACTACAACTTCCGCTAATTCATCAACACCAGATTTATCAACAAAACCACAGCCTAATCGGGTTCCCCAAGAGAATGGATTAACAAATGGTATAAAATGGCTTACCACCAGATCCAAAGTGTTTGTATCTATTGATCTTGAGTACTGGGAAGTCAATAACAAGTATCTCACAGAGATCGGTATTGCCATCTATGATCCAACGCAAATCGGACTTGGAAGTCATCCTATTTTACCTAAAGTTAAAGCTTGCCACTACGTGGTGGCTGAAAATAAGAACAAGACTAATGGAAAGTTTGTGCCAAACAATATGTTCAAATATAGCTATGGAGAGACGCTGATTATGCCCATGAAAGACTGTAAGCGAGCTGTTGAAGAAATTCTCACAGCCCAGGCCAAAAACAATAATTTGGTGATTGTCGGGCATGGAGTCAGCGGAGATATACGCGTATTACAAAAAAACGGGTTCAAACTTCCTCAACATGAGGTTCTAGATACACTCAAGATCTGGCGACTAACTCGCAAAGAAGGCTTTGGTTCTCTGGACAAGCTGTTGACATACCTTGAAATTCCACATGGAATAATGCATAACGCAGGAAACGATGCCTACTTGAATATTAAATTGTTTCTTGCGCTCTGTGATCCTGAAGTTAGACTTCAAAAGAACTTAGATCAAGATCCAGGCGAAACGATGCCTGTGCCTGCCTCTTCTACTTCAAGCAAAAAGAAATCCAAACGGCGGGATTCCACCACACATCGTTCAAGCAATGCTGATGACGCTATTAAACTCATGATTTAAACCTCGCAACCATATCTTCTATAGCATCTTTTAATTATTTTATATTTAATTTCTAATCATCTCATCATTTCAGCCTTTTCTTGTTCAAGAGGTTGGGCTTGTAATGTTCTCAAAGACTCTCCCAAAATACTGTGACTGCGAAATTTCCCACATTGGGACAAAAGCGTTTCTTAAGTAATTATGAGACCAAGTAATTTTCATACCAACATACTTTGTCCCTTTCCACAGAGGAGTAAACCTCTATGAAAATTTTGATTCATCTTTTCCCTTGGATCGTTAACCAACACTGTTTGAATCGCCTTTAAACATCCTATCCTATAATCAATTAAATAGTCGCAATGGGAGGCGCTTCTGTCAAGAAAATTGAATACTTCAACAAGCTCCGTGCTCTTCTTGAGGACTATCAGAGCATCTTCATCGTTGGTGTCGACAATGTGTCTTCCCAGCAGATGCACGAGATTAGAAAGGCTCTCCGTGGAGATGCCGTCGTTCTCATGGGTAAGAACACCATGGTTAGACGTGCTTTCCGTACTTTCGTCTCTGAGATCCCCGAATTGGACCGTCTCCTTCCTTTGATCAAGGGTAACATTGGATTCGTCTTCACCAACGCTGACTTGAAGACCATCCGTGATGTTCTCTTGGACAACAAGGTTGCTGCTCCTGCCCGTGCTGGTGCCGTCGCCCCCAAGGACGTTTGGGTCCCTGCTGGTAACACCGGTATGGAGCCTGGTAAGACCTCTTTCTTCCAGGCCCTTGGTGTCCCCACCAAGATTGCCCGTGGTACCATTGAAATTACCACTGATGTTCAGGTCGTCAATGCTGGTGCTAAGGTTGGTCCTTCCGAGGCTACCCTGCTCAACATGTTGAACATTTCTCCTTTCACCTACGGTATGTCTGTTGACCAGGTCTACAACCAAGGCCAGGTCTTCTCTCCCTCCATCCTCGATATTACTGATGATGAGCTTGTCTCTCACTTCTTGGGTGCTCTCCAGACTATTGCCTCCATCTCCCTTGCCGTCAGCTACCCCACCCTTCCTGCTGTCAGCCACTCTATCATCAACAACTACAAGAACGTTCTTGCTCTTTCCATTGCCACCGAGTACACCTTCGAGGGCTCTGAGTCTATCAAGGACCGTCTTGCTAACCCTGAGGCTTACGCTGCCTCCGCTCCTGCCGCTGCTGCTGCTTCTGGCTCTTCTGCTGCCGCCGTTGAGGAGGCTGCTGAGGAACCTGAGGAGGAGTCCGATGATGACATGGGCATGGGTCTTTTCGACTAAGCTAATTGACTGTAATATAAATTTTATTAGTTAAGAAATCAAAATTTTATGTCTTCGTTTTTGACTTTGCATTATGCTTATAAATTTTTTTGTTGTTTTTGTAAAGTATTAAGTTCACATGAAAGAAGAAAAAACCAGAACTTTGCATTTCTGCTCTGTCTCACTCTTTTGATTGAAAACCCAGTTTATTAAAGATGGAGCAGAAACATTTGATTGTCATTGTCCATGGGTATGTGCTTTTTGTTTTCATGATAATCAAATAAGAGAAATATATGAAAAGCCGTAAAGCCTAACTAGCTAAGGTTATGGGGCACACCAAGCCACGTGGAATGTATTCGTGAATCTTTGGCAAACCAGTTTCCAGAGTCAACAAGTGGGATTGAGATTCTAGTGCCTAAGCGCAATTCAGGGTTCGCATCTAGTGATGGAGTAAGGATCGGAGGTACCAAAGTTGCTCAAGAAGTGAGTTTGAACTTACCAAAACAAGGTGTGTGATACGTTTACTAACAACCTAAGTAGATTGAAGAATACATTAAGAACCATGAAACTGAGACCATCAAGTATACAAAACTGAGTGTCATTGGGTATTCTTTAGGAGGTCTTTGGGCACGCTATGCCATTGGATTGCTCTATGAAAAAAATATACTTAGAGGTGTTGGCCATGATGGTACTATTGAACCAATTCTATTTACTACGTTTGCAACTCCACACGTGGGTACATTGTTCAGAGGGAACAAGAAGAGAGCTAAGCTTTTTAACTTCATTGGACGAACTCTACTTGGCCAATCTGGACGTGATCTGTTTTTGGTAGGAACTAATAGTGGCAGTGAGGTTGAGAAAGAAAACCTGTCAATACTTGAACAAATGGCAGATTCGACAAGTTGTTATTACAAAGCCTTGGAGTTGTTTAAACATCTTGTACTTTATGCGAATGCTACAAACGATTATACAGTGCCGTTTTTCACAGCCTACATCAGCAAGAAGGACCCATTTAAAGATCACAAGCGGGTTCATATTGTGTACCACACAAAGCCTTCAGACAAGGAAGACGGATCCAATAGTCCACCATCCCCCACAATAGCTGAATTAGATACCTCCAATTGCCGTTACCATGCTGAAGAAATACCTGAGAGAGCTACTACTCCTGAGGAACAGGCCCGTTCATTAGTTCGCTGTAATGAATGGATTTCATCTCGAACCAAGTTCTATCTAACGTTATGTGTAGTTGGTCCCTTTATAATACCAGCTGCACTTTTTGGGTTTGGAGTAACATCAATTATCAGTGATCTTCGAGTCCAGCAATGGAATAATACCTATAATGCATCTTCTGCTAAACCTACATGGCTACAAACTCTAACAGGTTCCACCGTTGACATTCCCAAGGTTGACGCAGTCTCACAGGATGTCCTTAAGAGTGCATACCGATTAGCAGACATGAATAGTAATGACAAAAATGAAGATAAAGATCAAGTCCACGGAGAGAAGACAAAAGCTAACTCACTGGTTACTGCTCAATCAGAACCAATCGACCTTCAACTATTTGACCCTGCCATTCCTGATCTTAACTTGGATCCTCATGTGGTTCGTATGATTGAATCACTTAACAAACTTCCTTGGGATAAGCATATTGTAAGATTTCATAAGATCTCGACTCATGAAGAAATCGTAAATAGTCGACATAATGCAGATGGACCTGGAAAAGAGCATTTAAAGTATTGGGCTCAAGGATTATCCAGTAAACTTTAACAAAACCGAAACAAACACTTAAAAATCAACATAATCAATATATTCAATTTTTGATAAACTATTCCAAGTTTATAATATATATATATATATATATATATATAGTCTTTTCAATTATGCTTTCTTACTTCTTTGTATTTTAGGTTCTTTATTTCTTCAGCTCAACGTAGTTACTGGGAAACAAGTTTCGCTGATTGTAATAAACACCACTCCACCATTCTTCATCCTCAAATTCAATCTCAGTGATAATAGCTCCCCCAGGGAAAGAAAGTTCATTAGACTCTGAAGCCTCATATGAGTAAAGGGCAACAGCATAAGGACCCTTGATCAGCTGAACGTATTCAGCAGGGAAAAGACCTTGTTCTCCCTTGGAGTTGGTTCCCATCCACCATTCCTTATCAGTAAATTCATTTACTGTGATTATCTCTTCTTCCTCCAAGCCAAGCTCATTATCGTCATCCTTAGGGTAATTGAAGAGGACAACAGCATCTATGGGAACGGAATCACCATTGGTAGAGGCGGGCTCAGGTGCAGCAACAGGCTCAGACTCAGGTTCAGGTTCACGAGTAGGAAGAGTAGGAGGGAGTGCTGCAGCAGGTTCTTCAACTTGTTGGGGTTCAGGCACAGGCTCAGAAACGACGGGAGGAACAAATGCAGGAGAAAGAGATCGGCCTGGCAATGCAGGAGGAGCGGATTGTTCTGGAACTGGTTCTGAAATAGGAGGAGCGGGTCGGTCTACAGCAGGAAGAGGGGGTGGCAGAGATCGTTCGGCAGTAGGAAGTGGTGGGGGGAGGGATCTTGTAGGTAAGGAAGGAGGAGCCTCAGGCTCTGAAGCAGGTTCCTCAGAGTCACTAACAGCAGGAGGCACTGAGGCTGCAAACCGTTGCGCAAACTTGGATTTTAAGTCCGACACATCAGGAGCAGGCTCTTCAACCGGGTCTTCTTGAACAACTGGCTCTTCATCTTCCTCCTCATGCTCCGGTTCAGAAACCGCAGTGGAAGCGAATTTCGATCTCAGAGATGAAATGGAGGGAGTCTCAGCTGGTTCCTCATCTTGTACAGGCGCAGGAGTACTATTGAATGTGGGAGCAGAAGAGCCAGTTGACTTGGCGTGCTTCTCGGCCCAAATTTGAGCAGGAGTTTTTCCACCCTGAGAACCAAAATCACGACTGGCTCCACCAACGGGTTTAGAGGGACCTCCAAATGAACTGCTAGGTAAAGGAGGAACAGTTCCAGAGGAGGCAGCGCCAGCAGAAAATCTGCTGGCAACCGAGTTGTGAGTCTTTGGCTTTGGAAGTTCAGTGATCCGTTCTGCCTTGCTTTGATAACTCTTCATACGATCTTTAAGTGATTTAGGAGCCTCATCATCATCATCATTAGCATTAAGAGTAGAAGCATTATTTCCACCAAAACGCTTCATGCGGTCATGCACACTTTGTGGCTTATACTCCTCTTCATCCTCCTTTTCGTCGGATGCCTTAGAAGGAGTAGAAACAGGAGCAGGAGCAGGTTCTGAAGAAATAGATGATGGCTTTTTAGAAGCTTGTGCTCTAATTGCTGCAATATCAACTTTTCCAACAGGCTTGTAAGAACTTTGAAGTGGGCCAGGCTTGGGGTTAAACTTGTCGTCCTTTGCCTGGGCACGGATAGCAGCAATGTCAACCTTTCCTACGGGTTGATAACTTCCTTTCACAGGTTCAGGCGTAGTATAAGAGTGAGATGACTTAGGAGCAGCCGCCTTGATGGCAGAAATATCGACCTTGGTGGGACGGTAGCTAGATTGAACCTTGGTTACTTCAGACTCAACAATTGGGGGTGCATCATCACCCCAATCATCCTCATTAGCACCTGTACTGGAAACAGAGTAGGTAGGTTTAGTGCGAACACTGGTGCTATTAATTCCAACCGAGTATTTTGCGCCAGAGGCAGACTCAACTTTAGATATAATTGCAGGTACGCTTAAGTCATCTTGACTTCGGGCAGTAATTTGAACATGATATCCATGGAAATATCGAGCAATAGTAGAAAAGTGACCATTAAAGTATCCTTTGACTCTTTCAGGGATGCCTTCACCAGCCCATCCAATGAGAACAAACTTTGGAAGCTTAGAGTTGGGGTCTGTAACTCTAGCAAAGCCATACTGAACCTTACCGTCGTCAAACTCTTCAACAAAGTCTTCAAGATCACCGGCTAAACATACGGAAGTTAAAATCAGTTAAAATTCTTTTAGGCATTCAATAAAACTTACCACCTTGAGAGAAAGGCTTGATAGCATTGGTCTGGCTGTCATAATTGAACACAGCCCAAGACACTGAGGGGTCATTGGCAACTATATCATCGTAAACCTTTTTGAGCTCCTTTCCATGGGCCGAAAGGTCAATTGTTTGGGACATTTTGATTCCGTAGAGATTGAGGTGCTGTGTGGTAAAGAGAAAGTACTGAAAAACGCTAAAAGGCGGAAAGGAAGGGAGGTTTGTTTGACTGAGTTTTTTAATATGGCGGTGCAACTAAAAACCGCAATAAACACTCTGACGTTGTGTTGTTCTTTGAAAAAAAAGTGGCTGAACTCATAATGATATTGTCCACTAAATTTGGCACACAATATTGCTATAGAATATTAAGGTAGTAATATATCACGTGTACATGCCTTAGAATACCGAATGCCAGAACAGGTGAAAAAGAGTATAATCTAAAAACTTTTCAGAAACAAGTAACATATTACTGATAATATAGGACGGAACATGATTTAGTTCAATCCAGAGTATATAATGGGAAATGAAAAACCAGGAAACACTTAGCAGCGAAGGGTAAGTCAATGAAGAAGAGGACACGGCTGAACATACGGCTGTAATGAATTTTTGCCACGTGATATCATACTCGACATCCTATACTAGCATCGAGCATCGAGCATAGACGAACTTAGAAGACGACTAGAATGAAACTCTGTCGACATGATGACCAATATAACAACTAAAAGGTTTATATAAACTACTAAGATATTCATTTTAGACTGAAGAAAGGAGAGGCCCAGAAATTTGGAATAAGTCCAACTGCCATGTGCATTATAACTATGACTGCTCAAATTATTCAGTAATAAGACAGATTATACACTCTACCTGATAAAAAAAGAATACAACAAGTTATGGCCATTTAATTTTCATACCATGAAGAGCTAGTCTATAAGTTCAATTCCCCTTATTTCGTTATGAGGTAGCCATGAAATATGTACACGCATAGACCTGGCAATTACCAAAAACAAATAGCAAAAAACCTAAAATTAATTTTCAATTCAATAGACTAATAATTCTACCAGGTACACAAGCCTCTGATTATTCCAACCCAAAAGCTATCTTCTTGAGCTACCTTATGGAATCACATACTGGGGCAGTAGATCCAAGTCGGGAGATTCAATAACTTTCTGTTCAAGTCAGGTACAAAATGACCTAACCCTAGATATTATGTTATTCCACGTCGCCAACTAGAACTAGGTTCTGGCAAACCTTCAAGCTGCTCTTCAAGCATTTCTATGACCAACGCCAGATATCATTATTCTGGATAATCGAATAACTAAGCCTATTGCACACTATTATTACTGACAGAATTGATACTGTCACCCTTTGGTTGGCCGATATTTGCTGCCGACTTCACTTCTTCATACTTTGATCATATTCAGTGGAGCTGTCTTGAGGCCTTATTAGTTGATTGGATATGTTTCACAGTAACTCAACGAGTCATAATAGAAGCTCTCCTTCACGTAATGGACATGCTCCAGGGGCCAGAAATCGGGCCCCAAGTTCTGCTGGCCCTCCGGACCCCCAAGCAGCTCAACTTGCAGCTCAATATGACCAAGATAAAGAGCGAATAATTAGATCATGCTTTTCGAAACAGGATGAGACCGGACTTTGTATGCCATATTGCTTTTTTGTGAAATAGATTGACTAACAGTTGATAGTGCTTGAAAGTTACATTACTCATGTTCGAATTATTGAAGATGCGCATTATCCCTCATCTCGACCTCCTCCCGATGCGTCTAGTGCATCGAAGAAGAACAGAGCTATAATTATCTCTGTAAGAAAGTCAGGACGAGTTCGCGTTCACAAAGCTAGAGAGAATCCTAATGGTACTTTTCAAATCGGTAAAACTTGGAATTTAGATGAACTATCTCAAATTGAAAATGACACAGCTGTGCCAACAGGGTTCATCATGTTTTTAGGAAAACCGTACTACTGGAATACCAATTCACCGCGAGAAAAAACAGTTTTTATGAATAGCACAATTCGAATTTACAAGAAATACACTGGTGGAAAAACACCTACCTTGATCGGCTTTGAGAATATAGTATCGTCTCCAGTGACCACTTCTCCTACAACATTTCCAAATTCTCCTAGTTTGCAAAACACTGGAGCACAAAATGGTCAAGAAACCCACATGCAAGCTCCCCCAGTTCCAAAAACACCCCCTCAGCCTGTGCGGTCCGCCAGACGACCAAGTATTGGAAATGCGAGTCAACGAGGACCCCCTCAACATAGACAAGCTGCTCCTATACCACCTCAACAAAGCTCAAATCACGCACAAGGCCCTTTGGTTATTCCTACTGTGATATCAGCATCTGGCTCTAAACCTGAAGATTCCATTTCGAAAATGACCTCTCCCTTACCTTTAGCATCTGGCCTTGTGACATCAAAACCAATTGTACCTGTAGTTGCTGCTACAGCTACTGCCGCTGTAGCGACAACTGCTGCTATCAAGAAAGAACAGCATGCAGCGCCCGTGCCTGAGATTTCTCAGACTCGACCACAAACACCTCCTCAGGCTGAAATTCCAACTATCATTTTAAATAATGATCCCACACAGCGACCAGTATCATTTGCATCACCAAATAGGAAGTCGTTAGATAATAAAACTAGAAACAATAGCGATCTTGGACCTCTAGAGGTTCTTGCACCCGCAATTCATGTGAATGACACTGAAATTCCTGAAGAAACGAATGAGGAGTCTTTAAAAGACTTGGCTGATGGAGTGATTTATGATACTACTCCTAAACGGTCATCTATTCAAGGCATAAAAATTTTTGCCAGAAAAGCCGATGAGCACCGTGAACAACCAAAACCAAAACCTACTGTTCATGGTATCAAATTTGAAGTTCATCGGGAGGATGGTACTTCGACTCCCATCAGTGATGATGACGAGTCTGATAACGAAGATGAAGATGACTATAATGATAGGGGATCCCGTAATGAAGACGAGGACGCCAATGAGGATTCTGATGGAAAAGATGAGGCTTCCGAAAAAGGTTCGATTTCTACTTCTAGAGGCTTGACATTTATGGCACCAAGAATTGCATCCATTGTTGAAGAGACTTTGGAGGAGCTTAGTTGGAGTGGCCGTACGGATGCGAAAACGTTAGAGCTAAGCATATCTAATGAAATTGCAGGTTTAGAAGCTCAGAATTTGCATAATGTGGTAGACTTGGATGATAAATTGGATGATTTAGATAGCAGTCTCTCATCTGCCATTAAAGAATGTGAAAAACTAGATACAGTGCTTGCATTTTTTTCTGTACAGTTAGGAAGTTTTGGTGATGAAATTGCTCACATTGAGGGCCAAGGTGAAGGTTTGCAAGTTCAGACTCGAAATCAAAAGGTTCTTTGGACTGAACTTAACAACATTCTGCATACCGTATCTCTTCCAAGCGAGGCACTTGCTGCATTACGCACTCATGGATTTTCTAAAGTTAGCGATATTGAAACTATTGAAAATGTTTTGATTAATCTGTATAATGCCGTAAAGGCTGTCAAATCATCAGGCAATGATGGAAGTGGCGAATTTTTGGGATCTATGAGGGCATTAAAAGAAAAGAAACATATTTATGAACAAGCCGCTGCGGAATTCATGTCAAAGTACAAGGTATATTTGGATAGTCAAGTTGCGAGTGCTGTGTCAGAAGTTGAAAATAAAATTGTTCAACCACAGCAGAACAGTGAGCCAAAGCTCAATACATTGGAAAGCACCATATTCCATAATCTCTATTCCACTTCTGCCATCACCCTTTTTGTTAAAGAAATTGATGATTTAAGTTTTTTCAGCCTTCTTCGTGGATATCAGCAAAAAATCAAACCCTATTATGATGAGACTTCATCTACATATTTTCTTAAGTGGAAACGTACTATTGGCCAACTGGATCCTGCTGAAGACTTATTTGGGTCAAAAGAAGTCACCGAAGTATCTATTTCTAGTCAAGTCAAAACCTCCCTAAAACGATCTGGAACTCTCGCCAAGTTCAAATCTCATACTGCTGAATTTAAGGATAAGACTGAGCGTCATGGATCTACTGCTGGAATCTCGAGCTTCAATTCGGCTGCTTCGGACAATGCATATATTGCCAAAATTTCCAAACCTTCACCTGTTTGTGGTTACCTTGTTCGCGTTCTTGAAGTTATAAAGTCCCTTGTAGTTTGTCAGCAAGAGGTTTTGGTGTTTATTTTTCATCTTTCTTCTTATGGTGCCTCAAAGTATCCAGAGTTTGTAAAAGCATCTCCTGTTAGCCATAGACTCGGAGCTTCTGCCCAATTGTATGAGCGCATTTTTGATATTGATTCTGATCGAGGTAAGGCCCAGGAACTGCTACAGGCTATGAACGAAATTTTTTCTCCTTTACAGGACCATATGGTGAAATTCTTTTCTGAAGTTTTGGAACAGAGCAGTGTCAATTGTCCAGGTTTACTGACATCCATTGATGTATTGCGTCGAAGCTTAGAGGTCAGTAATCAAGATTACCTCAACCAACTGTTGTCCCGTTTGCATGATCGAGTCATTGCTATTTGGAATCAGTTCATCAGTAAGCAAATTGCTCATATTGCTAGCACGATGATTTCCAGCAAAAAGCGAACTGGCCCTGTCTTTTTTATTAAGGTTTTCCCAGTTTTCTGCAAGAAAATCGAGCAGGATATAAAGAGAGACTTGCCAGCTGCCGTTAATGTTAATGAACTGGCAGTTCGGGCGGTTGTTGATAAATCTTATGATCAGGTTGGAAAAACTATGATTCACACTTTACAAAGAACAGCAAAAGAATCACCAAGCATGGCTCAGCAACGGCAAGCAAATGCAGGAGTTCGGAATGGTGGAACCAACGCTACCAATGATACTATTAATGACTACGAAGATAAAGAAGTTCTGAACTACCACATTTTTATGATTGAAAACATGACCTTGATGAGTGAAGGCTTGGAACCCTTGGAGCGCAACAACAATGTTCTTCATAACCTGTATCAACTGTCGCAATCTACCCTCCGCAATGAAACGGACTTGTACGTCGAATTTTTAATGCATCGCCCTGTAGGAAAATTCAGGTCATTTGTAGATGAAGTTGAATTAATTTACAAGAAGTATCCCAACGACAATCCTGCAACTAAACCTGGTCTAAGTCGAAGTGCATTAAAAAAGCTGTTACTTAATTACGATGTCAAGGAACTGCGCAAGGGACTCGAGAATTTACGAAAGCGTATTGAAAAACATTTTAGTGACATGGAAGAAGTCGGTGCAGGAGCTAATAATTCTGCAGGAGCTACCAACACCACTGGTGCTGGAAGTGCTGGAGGAGTTATGCCTGCTAATAGTGCTTTCCAGAAGCGACTAGTAGCTAAGATTTGGAAATTTGTTGAGGCACAATACTCAACCTTGTTTAACAAATTACGAATGATTTGTGAACGTCATTACAGTTCTCCTGGTGAGTCTGGCTACGTGTGCGCAGTGGAATTTACTGAAGCTGAAATGGCTTCAGCATTTAAAGTGTATACATGATAAATTACAGCTGAATCTGAGATTGGCCTTTCTTTTATTGTATACTCAAAAAGGAATAAAAAAAAAAATTAAAAATATAAAAAAGATTAAAAAATGTCAAAAAAGTAAAAAAATTATAAAACAAAAAAGACACGGGCCAGTACTATCATAATTAACTGTAGAATAATCCAAATGAAGTTGATAATTTGGCTAAAGACCAAGGATACTTTCAAAAAAAGAGGCCAAAAAAGACACATTTGGTATCTTTTATAGTTCTCTTAATTTAAACCGATGGAGCTTTGGCCCAGCTGGCCTTACCTGATTTGATCCATTCTGGATCAACCAACTTTTCACGAGCTTCCCAAAGAAACTTGTAACTGGTTTTAATTGTACCATCGGAAACACCCGCTTTGTCAGAAATCTGGGCAGCTGTCAAACCTTCTCCAAAAAGTCCAGCTGCAAAGTAAATTGCTGCAGCAGCTATTGAAGTAGGAGAACGGCCAGCCAAGGTTCCTTCATCCTTAGCACGTTTAGCAATACATTCAGCAGCACGAGTGACTTGTAAAGAAAGACCCAAATGAGAGCAGAAACGACGCATAAGATCTTCAGCTGTGGTCTGAGAAAGTTTACCTTCATCAGAGACCTGGTTTGAAGTTTTGATACCCAACTCCAAAAGTAGCTTCTCCATGATCTTAAATGTCCTCCCAATTTCCTTCTTTGGAACTTTCGTTAAAATCCACATTTCTTTAAATGAACGGGGAACTCCAGAGTGTCTACAAGCAAAGAAAATAGCTGCGGCCATCAAACTTTCGATCGACTTTCCCTTCAGCTTAGGATCATCATGAGATAACTTAAATGCTTGTTTGGCAGAATCTTGGACCATCTTGGGTAAAGAATAGGCTTCGCACATCTGAGAAATGCGAGAAAATGCGGATTGTAAGGTGTTATCACGCTTATCATGAGCGGACTTATTCTGAACTCGACTCAAGTCACGACCTAAGTTAGAGCCAGGCATTCCCTGGGCAATAATTGTATCAAGCTGATGATCGTCCAACAAAGGATTCCCTGCATCACCAACACGACTTGGGTCATCATTTCCCTGGTCGTCGTTTGAAAACGTTCGCCACTCGGACCTGGTATCAACTATTCGGTCACCTAAAACCAAGCCACAGTTCCCACAAACCATGTCACCTTCACTAAATCGTTCTTGAATATCAGGAGGGAAAATTCGACATTCAGGACAGATGAGCTTGACATTCAAGTTTAGGTGAAATGGCTCTTGAGCTGGAAGTGACTTTGCTGCTACGGACATTGCTACTAGATTGGAAGTAAATTAATAAACCAAATATTAAGAAAACCCGCAAATACTATAAAAGCAAGAGCAATGAAACTGGTTCTGAGCAAGATTCTAACTGTACCTGGTGGTTGATAAAATCAAGTCTGAAGAAGAATGAAAAAGGAAAGTAGGGATTGTCTTGATATATTTATATATTTCTTGTTAATCCGAAATTTAAACGGCTGATTAATTCACATTTGAAATTATTCATCACGTGGAGTTAAACCCTTGACCTAACTTTTCACATTGGGAGTAAAATTTTTTATTTCAAATTGGGAGAATAAAAAAAAAAAAGTTGAAAATCGGTTTGAAAAGATTTTTATATTCCATATCCATTGATTATTTCAAGGACCAGAATCAAAAGTAGGACAAAATGAAAGCCAAAAAGCCCCAGAGTAAGCGAAGAAGCACGAAAATGGCTCAAGGCCTTAAAAAGAAGGCTGCTGCTCACAACAGAAAGCAGAAAAAACTAGCAAAGAAGGATATTACCTGGAGATCCAAGCAAAAGAAAGATCCTGGTATTCCTTCCTCGTTCCCATACAAGGAAAGAATTTTGTCAGAAATGGAGGAAAGAAAGCGGGTAGATTTGCTGCAAAAAGAAGCACGAAAACAACTCAAAATCGACTCTTTGGTCGCCTCTGGAACAGTGACAAAGGAGATTGCTGAAGAACAAGTGGAGAAGGAGGAGAAAGCGTCAAATTCCAATCGATTGAGCGCTCTGCTCGAATCTGCTCAAGTTGCAGCTGAGGAATACGAAGGTGATGAAGATGAAGATGACGAGATGTCGGAAGAAGATGATGAAGAGATTGAAATTCCGATTAAGATTGAAGCTTACGATTTTAAAGATAGTTCGCGCAAGACCTTTGATAAGATTTACCAACATGTTGTTGACTTTTCCGACGTAATTCTATATGTGCTAGATGCTAGAGATCCGGAAGGCTCTAGATCAAGTCAAGTTGAACAAGCTGTTCTTGCCCACCCTGAAAAACGTCTCTTGTTTGTACTTAACAAGATTGATCTAGTACCTATTCAGGTTCTAAAGAAATGGCAGGCTCACCTAAAGCTTTCGTTTCCTACACTTCCTCTAGTTGCTTCAAATCCTGCCCCTAATGCCCAGACCTTCCATCATCAGAGTCTGACCCAAATTACAACTTCCACTGCATTATTACAAGCTCTTAGGGCTTATGCAAATTCGTCGCAACTAAAACGACCTATTACCGTTGGTGTTGCTGGATACCCTAATGTTGGTAAATCGTCTGTCATCAATGCTTTGATTGCTAGACGTAGTCCCTCTGTTCGCCCTGCCTGTCCCGTGGGTACACAGGCTGGATCCACGACTAGCATTCGTAAGGTTAAGGTTGACAACAAGTTGAAGGTTTTCGACTCACCTGGAGTTATTTTCCCATCTGCTGAAAGCAAGCGTGGTAAGAAGACCATAGATGAGAAGTCTCGCCTGGTATTATTGAATGCGTTACCACCTAAGCATATCGGTGATCCGGTTCCTGCTGTCACCCTACTGCTGAAACGTCTTTGTAAGAACCCTGAGTTTAAAGATAAACTCATGACGACCTACAATATTCCTTCCCTAATGTCAGTTACTGCAAAGGACATGGTTACTGACTTTCTCGTGCATGTTGCCCGTAATAAAGGTAGACTCAACAAAGGAGGTATCCCGGATTTGAATAGTGCCGCCACTGCTGTTATTGGCGACTGGCGTGATGGCCGAATTGCAGGTTGGACTGTTCCAAAAGTTTCTACTACTGAGGGAAAGCGCTCCAGTGACAAATCTGAGTCTAAAATTATTGTCACTAAATGGGCCAAGGAATTTAGTTTAGAGGGACTTTGGGATGGAAATTTTGGCAACGAGGATGCTGAAATATTGGAGTAAAATATATATATATATATATATATATCTATGTATCTATAAAAGCATGTTTTATTTTAATTATTGATTATGTTGAAATTTCTTGAAAAAATTCTTGAAGATATTGAAAATATCCGTTGAGTGTCGGATCTATATATCAGCCGTACATGGGTAAGGGAAAATCATAATCAAGTTTTTCTAATTTTTATTATCAAGAAATCATAAAATTATTCCAGGCTACAAGCGACTTTTACACAAGACGCCAGCCATGGGATTTCTTACAGCAAATAAAAACAGGTCGAGATCTAATTTGAAGAAGTTAAATAATTTACGTGTTGGCGTTTTGCGAAAGTATCAGAAAGAAGCAGATGAGGAGCTAGAAATACAGCCTGACCGTCCAAAGCGACGACGAGGAATTCATTTGTATGGCGAGGCGAAGGATGATGTGGAAACCAGGAATGTTAGATTAAAAAGACGATATGCTAGTTCTGTAAAGGTTATCATTGATACACATTTGATGAGCGATTACGAAAATGCTACTCCGGGTGGAATAAGTATCACAGAAAGTAAGATTCGTTCAGCAGGCTTGTATACGCTCCCTTTGGAGATAATTCATGAAGTATTTTTATTATCAGGAAATCTTGAACTTCCAAACTGCTCCAAAAGGTTACATGACATACTTTCTGGATCACAATACTTAAAGACTCGAATGGTTCTTAATATTTCCTCGACCGTGCGAAAAAAATCCTACAAGAATTCGGAGCAAGGCGAGCAAAATGTTGAGCTAGAAGAAAAGAAACCAGAAAACCCGATTCGAGTACTGAATTCGAAATTTCTTATTTACAGATTTGTGACACCAGAACTATTGAAAGCACTAAATATTCAATATACGGCGAGCAATTTTCCTGTCAATAATGAAGAAGAGATATTCGAGGAAGACATCGAGTCTGTACCCATAACTACACACTTTCAAGACTTAGTCCCTAACAACAGATCAATGGACATTTACATCCATTTCCTTTCACAACCAAATTGCATAAAAAACACTGGTCCTGGTCAAAGCGTCTTTCTCAACATGTGCATTCAAGCGGGCTATGTTGAAAAAGTACATTTGATGCTTGATACCAAAAATCTTACTTCTGATGTAACCTCATTGACTTTGGCACTCGGTTTAGAAGACATGTATTTGTTTAGAAAGCTATCCAAAGTACCGTCTTCACCTGACGTGCTGAGCAATGACGTTGTATGGGAAAAGGTTTTACTCTCACAAAACCACGAGGCAATTAATATTTTACATGAAGCAGGTGGAAATCCTTCTTTACATGCCTTATCATTCGGTACTCAATGACCGACTTTGCATTTAACATCTACTTAGAAATCTGTAAGTAAAAATAATATAAATGATGACATAAAACGAGTATTCGTATATTTAAGGAACCTAGTAGGTCGAATTTTGTGTCGCTGGCATACCTGTATGCCCTTGTTGATATTCAGGCATTGACATAGTGCCATTATTAACGGGATATGGAACTGCCTGTTGAGTGTATTCGGCAAACCAAGGATGTTGCAAGGCCTGACGAGCGCTGATTCTATTTTCAGGAACCATTTGAAGAAGGGACATTAGTAAATCTAGAGCGACAGAATCTATCTGAGGGATGATCACTCGTAAATCCTGGGGAGGATATACTGGGAAATTGGCACGGTAATTTGGCAGAGCTGAGATATTTGGCCAAGTATGCTCATTTGGAGTCCCCATCAGCTTGAAAATCCGCTGTAGCTGATCATCATTAGATGTTCCTGGAAATAATGGATGTCCGGTGAACATTTCCGCTAAAATACAGCCAGCAGACCAAATATCGATAGATGTAGAGTACGTCCGTGAACCAAGTAAGACGTCAGGAGCTCTATACCATAATGTAACTACCTCATTTGAAAATGTGTTGACAGGGATTCCAAACGCTCTAGCTAGACCAAA
The DNA here is from genome assembly GCA_030570935.1 of Geotrichum klebahnii. NCBI lineage: Eukaryota > Fungi > Ascomycota > Dipodascomycetes > Dipodascales > Dipodascaceae > Geotrichum > Geotrichum klebahnii. The sequence continues at coordinate 232,464 of JAJLWW010000001.1, read as the reverse complement.
GTCTCCCAGTTTCAATTGCCCTCGGTTATTGATAAGAAGATTCTGAGGTTTCAAGTCCCGATGTAGCACACGGTTATCATGACAAAACAAGATCCCTTTAAGTAACTGATACATGAAGGACTTCACCTGTTTGGCTTCCAAAGCTCCTTTGACACCCTGAGTATCCATGAACTTTTTAAGATCTTTGTCCATATATTCAAATACAAGATTAAGTTTGTTTTCGGTATGAATAACATCGTAGAGAGTTACGATATTATCATGCTTCAATTCCTTCATCAACGAAATTTCGCGGATAGCAGTAGACGGAGTGCCTTCTTCGCTATCCAAATTGATTTCCTTGAGAGCTACCAATTGATTAGTAGTTCGATTTCGTCCCTTATAAACAGTCGCATATGTTCCCTCTCCAAGCTTTTCTAGCCTGCCATATGTTAGCGCTTGGTATCATTACTGGGGTTACTATAAGACTTACTGTTGGAATCTAAAAAGAAAAGTTAGAACACCCTGCCGCACAGACACATACTGATAGATACTCACTGAGATGAAGTAGACATGACTTCCTAAATATACTCTAAGACTGCTACTGATGCAATAAAGATGAAAATGAAGAAAAACGAAAGAAAGAAAAATCCTTGTGGTAGTGAAGAAGCAATTGATGAGGGCAATGAAATGAGTTTTATTTTCTGGACTTCCCAGCTTATTTCCACAGCTTAAATGTAAAATTTTATCACGTGATTGAATTAATACACGTGATCCGAAATATATTTGTACTGAAATTTTTCATTTGAGAAATGGCTTCTTTAAAAGACATTATAATATAGAAATCTTTTCACTACTTGATTATTATTAGTTCAAGCTGAGTTATTGACCTGAATTCTTGGGCTGTGATTAGTACTGGCTCTTTTGATATTGCTGTCTGAGAAACCCTTTTTTCTTTCCTATATTCATAATATTGACCCATCATTTGTATCGACCCAAGATCATGACAGGTTTTGAGACGACAGCCGTGGCCCCATCGACAGAGAAGCCAGTGGTGCCAAAGAGAAAGGGCAAAGCTGGAAAAGTTGACACCAATCTGCCTCCGTCTGCACCTTTCAATCCTATTGATATTCGAAATTCAGAATCAATTTTGGGACCTGAATGGTCCCCAGTCTTTGCTGCAACAGTTGAGTTTGGATCGTCAGATTTTGAAAAGGCATTGGCACATCTGATAAAAGAACCTAATATCAATTCTACATCTATAATGCGAACGGATATCCTCCATGACAAGTTGACTAATATTCCTGAGGTTAACCATTGGCTTCAAAAACGAGGCCAACCTACATTGGATAACTCGACAGCTCACGATCCATACTACCTTCTTAATACTATCGAATCTTTCGCAGCTCCAATTGATTCAGGAACTATGCCTTTATCACTTTATCTTGATGATGTAACACCCAGACCAATTTCAACTTATTTTCTTTCTTTAGAACGTCAAATTGTGCGCCGAATAATTCCTCGTAACCCAAGGCGCGATCCAGTGTTAAATCAATCTTGCCTTATTTTTACTGATAGAGTGGACAAAGAAGAAAATTCTTTCAACCAAGACAGCATATTAATTGTTTACTCACCGCACATAAAATCATCTGAGGAGTGCCCATTTTATTTACCGCCTGCTCGTGGCGTTGGCATATTATATCACAACTCTCAAATTTCTGTGCATTATCTCCTTTATGACGACGACGTCAGTAAAAATCCTATCAATTCTGAAATCATCCCATTTCATCTTCGCGACCCTTCGGAGCGTATAATTCGTATTGCACACCATTTGGCGGAAACTGCATACAAACACTCTTGTGGAGCGAAAGCTGGGTATAAAAAGCGAGTCCATCATGATGTCATTATACCTAAAGTTGTATTTCAAGATAAATACATTGATCTGAAAAATAAATACTCTAAAGAGCTGGTTGGAAACTGGGTTGAAAGTACAGATCCTCGCAAACATGTTTTTGAAGACTTGGCAATTGCTGCGTTTGTGACTGAACTTTGGAATCAAATGTATACTAACAAAGAGGAGTTTACATTTGTTGATGTTGGTTGTGGAAATGGCCTGCTTGTCAATATATTAATTAAAGAAGGTTATAAAGGATACGGGATCGACGCACGAGCACGGAAATCTTGGGATACATATACACCAGAAATTCAGAAATGCTTGAAAGAACAAGTTATTGTACCAAAAGTATTATTGGACGAGAATCCTGAAAAAGAGTTCAAACTTCCTTCGACTGAAAATTTTGAATCATACAAGTCTCTTTACAAAGATTCTTTTGTGAACATTGCAGACTTTCCGGCCGATACATTTCTAATAGGAAATCACTCTGATGAACTAACTGTATGGCTTCCATTATTTAATCGACCATTCATTGTTATACCTTGCTGTTCTCATGCTCTAAGTGGTGCCAAATATCGGTTTCCACCTAAAAGTATTGAGTCTAAATCTACATATGCATCTTTGGTCGACCATGTCGAAGACATTGCTGATAGACATGGTTGGGCTGTCGAAAAGGAGGTTTTGCGAATTCCTAGCACAAGAAGTACAGCTTTGATCGGACGAAGAAAAAAGGACGGACAATTTGAAGGAGTTGACCAAATTCTTTTATCTGAAGGAGGAGCAGACGGATGGGTGGAAAGAACAATGGCGCTGAGAGGGAAGAATCCGAGAAATCATTAACTGATTCAAGAACTGAATATATTTACAATTTTTTTCTTTTTAAGTATTAATCTAGTGTATAATTACTTAGAACACAATAATGCAAAGATTTATAGATTTATAGATTTATTTTCCCTTCTTCAACTTTCTCATTTTTCTCTTTTTACCAATGACATGACGTGTAGTTGCTTCAGGGTCTTCTTGCTCTGGCTTAGCTTCTTTTTTAGGCCCTTTATGCATATTTCCCTTCTTTCCCTTCTTTGACTTTTTCCCATTCTTTACTGGCTCTTCAGAGGGTTCTTGCTCTTCCTCTCCACCATCTTCTTCATTGTCGTGTTTTCGTTTCATACCGCTAGCTCTGCCCTTCATGAAAGCGTCTCTTCGACGCTTGACAACTTGGGCATTTTCAATGGCAAATTCAACGACAAGTCGACGCCTTTTAGAGTCAGTTATATCGATGTGCTTTTTCTCTTCTTCTGTTGTGCCCTCTAACACTTCTTGCATCGAAACCTCATGTGCATTCAGCCATCTAAGGCCCATGAGTGCGGCTTTATGATCACGAAATTCCAAAAAACCATATCCACGGCTTCGACCTAAAGATCCAGTTCCTTTTTGTTCCATAATAATTTTACTTTGGCGTACAACACCGTGTTTGCTTTTGGGAGCACCGAAAGAGTTAGCTTCCTTGCTAGACCTAAGTACCTCCTCCTTACTTAGAGGTTGACGTTTCTTTTCAGCAACTTCCTTTGCAAATTCCACAAATGCTTTCCGGCCCAGTGCCTTAAGTGCACGCTCATTCATCGCTCTAGGAAGGTTTCGGATAGCCAGACGGGTTAAACTGAGATGAAGACTAGGGTTTTTGTTAAGTTGTTGCTTCCTTAAATCATATGAATTTTGCCTAATTTCGAGCTCTGCAGCAGAAATTTTTTCGGCCAGTTTTGAGTTGGCAGTGATTCGTCCTTCGTTTAACAAGAAAAGATTTCGCTTATCTTTCTCATCTGGTGCTTTGCCTAGTAGTTTGTTACGCTCATTGGCAGAGGCAGTAGCCAGCTTTGTAGCTGTTTCACGTTCAACGGCTTTTGAAACAGCTAGAATTCGTCCTTCAAAAACATATCGAGGGTCAGTGTCATCGGGAATAAGGAGTGATGTAGATGCAGTAGCAGGCGCATTTTCAACACACTCATCACGATCTTCTTCACTCTTGAAGGCAACAAATGCAGTTCCTTTTGGTTGATTAAGTTGCTTATCCATAACAGGAAGAGCATATTGGACTTCACCAAATTCCTCAAAATGTTCTTTCAGACTTTCAGCTGTAGCATCGTAGGGAACATTTCGCACAAAAACGGTGAATGAAGTAGCAGCTCCCCGTAGTCGTTGTTTAGCAGGGGCAAAATTCTGTTCTTCTAAATCCTTTAGATCCTCATCATCCTCTCCGTCGTCATCTTCATCGTCTTCATCGTTATCTTCTAATTCGGACAAATTCATGATTTCATCGTCATTTTCACCGTGGGAATCGGCATTTTTAGTGTTCTTTTTTGTATTACCAAGCCATTTACTCTTTTCAAGAGCGAAGTCGACTGCAACTTCTCGTCCATCAATTTTTAAATTTTTAGTTTCACTTATAGCCAACTCAGCATCAGACTGCTTTCTCATAGTAACAAATGCAAAGCCAGTCATTCGTCCTCCATTTGCACGAGGAATCAAGACGTTTGTGACATTACCGAACTTTGCAAAGATTTTTTCTAACTGCTTGGGCTCACGAACAGACCAAGGGAGATTTCGCACAATTAACCGAGGCCGTCTCTTTTCTGGTTCAAGCTCCTTGTCCTTAAATTCCTTTGATTTTTCCTTTTCTTGATCTCCTCCACGAACTCTGGGTTTGGCAAAATCAATTTTTAGCAAACGACCCTGCAACTTTAGCTTGCGACATTCAGCCAATGCCCTGTTAGCATCCTCAGTTTCTGTAAAAGAAACAAATCCAAACCCGCGTGACTTTCCTTCAGCATCAGTAACCACTACGGCATGCTTTACAGGAGCAACATCTGAGAAAAAGTCCGAAAGGTCTGAAGATGTAACTTCAAATGGAATACTCCGAATAAAAAGCTCTGTTTTCGAAGGGTTTGCAGGATCCACAACAGTCTTACTAGTAGACTCAGTGGGAGTAGGCCCTCCTTTTTCATTTGACATTGTTACTAGGTAGTGACGGAAATAATCCTTTAGATATAGAGAAGGGGAGAGTGAGAAGAGCGAAGCCTTTGATTCAAAGATTTTATGATTTAAAAAACAAAAATGAAAAATTTCTCTCCCAAAAAAAAGAAACGAAAATGTTAGTCAAACATGTGATAAGCAGTTACTGTGACAACGACTTTTCTTTTTTGATTCCATCACTCAGCAATTGTTGTTTATTTCATTTTACCTCCCAAATTGAACTTCATAGAGAAAAGCGTGTGCAACTGATGAACCAACCCTTCAACAGACGAAGTAATGAAAACTAATAAAAGTCGGCAGCAGGATCAGTATGGGAATAATCTCACTGATTCAACTATATTTCAGGCCTATTCCAATAAGTATGGGCGAACTCTTCAAAGATTGCATCGAGATGCAATAATTGACCTGGCAATATTATGGTTAGATGATCCGAGAACTGAACCTCACCTGGAATGGAGCGAATATGATTTCTATGACGAAGAAGAGGAAGAAAATAGCATTCCAGGTGAAGAAAGATTAGATCAGGATGAAAACGTCAAAAAAGCTAAAGGAATTCGTATTTTGAAAGAAGAATACCTTAATTTGATCCCTAGCACGACTTCTAAGAAAGAAGTTCTTCAGAGAATTTTACAAGATCACTGGTCAAAGGGATTGAACATGCTTCAAATTTCCCAAATTGATACTAAATGTGAGGTTTTGTTCTTATATATAATCCAGTGATACATGCTAATAGACCTAGATATTCTTGAGACGCCAAACACACAACTATGGACATACTCTACTTTGATACAGAATCAAAATGGTAAGCACTACTACATTCAAGGGACTTTCTCATTCTAACCCCATGCGTTAGAGCTTGTACCTGGAAGTTTGAAAAGGTTTGTGAAAAAGTTTCAAAGTGCTCTATATCCTATTATTCTAAGTGTAAGTATTATTAGTGAAGTCCAAATTATTAAGCTAATGGCAATAGCATATTTCAATGACTCGCTATGAGCCTTTAATGCTCAGCTTTATACGGATACAGATCTTTGAGGCCAAATCTGTTTCTGCACTTCTGTCTTCCTCTACTGTGGATAGATATAATGCTGCACCTCCAATTTACCTTTCATTTCCTGATTCTTCACCCCACCTCATTCATTCATACCTCCCTCCAGGAAATGTATATCTCAAAAGCATATTTCAAGCACTTTCAATTGTCTTTTCACAGCCAGAGAGACCGCTCCAAATTAAACTATCTTCCGAGGTTCCGGTGAAATCATTAGCAGCATTTGCTGCTCTTAAAGGTGCAAATCGAGCCGCAAAAGCCCAAGGAGCCTGGGGCATATATGCAAAGGGTAAAGCTGATCTTCAAAATAATCCATTGAAGCCATACACAGAACATAAAAAAAGAGATGCTGAAGAGGATCCTGAAGCCGAGATATTAGGGAACCCTAAACGTCTGATGTCTAATAAATCATTAGTGAAATTAGCGAATGAGCGTTTTCATGGTGATTCCGAGTATATGGAAGATAAAGAAGAGATTACAGAATGCACAAATGTGCAATTTTCATCAGCTGAATTTTCTATAAAGTCAAGGTACCGAGGGAGTGGTAGAAATAACGACCCATTTATTCCGAATATAACGATGAGGTTACAAGGAAGTGATGTGTTTGGGGGTATCAAAGAACTGGCCTTAAAGCGGATTGTCGATATTACTAAAATTCCAGGATGGTTAACTGGGGAAAATGGGGTTAGCTCTGGAGCTATAGTAAATGGTCGATTCCATGAGGATTAGCGTATTTATTAATGTGTAATGATAATGATAATGTTTAAAAAATATAGGTGCAGAAGGGTCAAATAATCAAATTTAGAAAGACTTCTGAAAACTACTTCACACTACCTGAGCAAGAGATTGAAACAATATCTTTAAATGCAACTGTCATAAAAAACATAATTGGGCATAACTAACAGAAAAAAAATGGCTACAAAGACATGGTCTAAAGGATTCATCAAAAGTAGACTCGTTTCGCTTGACTATAACTAGTATCCATGGGGCAGTACGGACATTTGATGGTTTGAGTGATTTGATCTTTTCGCATAGATTGTAAACTGTTGTTGGCCAAAACATGGCCGCAGGGAAGAACTTTTGGTGGGTTTTCTTCTGTGGTTTGCTCCTTGGATACAGGACATACAAAAATCGAGTGGAAAATAAGACTTGCAGGAAGCGGAATTTCTGTAGGCAGTTCATCAGTTGTAGTCCATTCTGCTTTCTTGGATTTCATCAGTACATCGAGCTTGGCTAAAACGGGTAAAGCAAGACTTCCAGCAGTGACAGCTAGATAAATAGGAGATTCCGGACTCAAACCTAGTAAAAAGCAAAACTCAGACGAAAACATCCACGACAGCTTTTCGTATGATGGGAGCTCATATATATCTTGATATGGCGACCGACTTAGATTCTTATAGTATAAAATCGATGACATGAGTCTCGCAATATCTGAAAAGTTAGTCAATAATATACAAGTTAAAAGGGGGTAACATACCGGTAAAGTAGCGATCGCCGAAAACAGAGAGGTTGTCTCTCGCATAGGCAAGAGCTAGTGAAGGATCATTTGTTTTTAATAGAATTCGCACAAACTGTACTTTATGAAGAACAAATTCCAGATTACTACCACGGGCCAAGAGTTCTTTTCTTTTAGAAAATGTCCATGCAATGGCCGCTGAAAGATCTTTTTTGAGTAGTGCCTGGACAATCTCGTACATCACGGAGAACTGTTCTAAAAGTTCTAACTGGACACTGATATGTGCTTCTTTCATGAATCCATGAGCAATATCAAAATGACCGCTTCGTGCAAAATGCATCAATATTGCTTGGTTCAAATCATCACTTGGCTCAATGGGGAACATTTTGGGGTTATAAGCTGTCGAAAGGTCAAGTCTGAAGGTCTACAAGTTAGTTAGAAAGAGAACTTTGAAACGATTTGTTCACATACCTTGTCCAAGCTCTTACCATACTTTGCTATGCTGAGATGTATTTCCTTTTCAGCTTCTGTGATCTTTGAGGATATTGCATTTATTTGGTCCCTCATGTCTTTGACGTACTTCCCAGTATTAGCAGGGTCTGATAATGTTAGTCCTAGCTCAAAACTTCAAAAAAAATCGAGCAAGAAAATACCTGAAACAATAGAAGCCTTAGCTTTCTCCAAAGCTTCTAGAAAACAATCAATCTGGGTCTCGCATTTTGCGAATCCTTTTGATTTTGAAAGGCGGTCGAATTCTTTGAGTACAGCTTCCATATTATCTTGTTATCGGTAACAAATCCACGCCAATATGGATAAAGCAAGCCAATGTTTTAAAAGTAAAAAAATACACGAGTATTCAATCTCTAATCTTTCTGTAAGTATTATTCCGATATAACACCAGAATTAAATGAATCGTACTCTTGTCTTTGGGTTGATGGTGGTGATGTAAGGTAAGAATCAGTTCTTATGCTACAATTTATTGCCACACTTTTAACTTCCCAAAACCTCACTTCCCAGTTCCTTCTTCCTCTTGCTTTCACCAACAGGCAACGAATAATTATTTATTTTTTTATTTTTATTACATTATGAAATCGACGCCTATGATTGCTCTCCCTCTTAAGGGGATGGAGGATGTTGACTGGTCTGGCCCGCTTAGAACGTACTTTGCTTCTGTGTACGGCACATCTGAGGTCTTTATTGACGAAATAAATATTCTTAATAAACTCCGTCAGGACGTTAGAGGCGCTGGAAAAGACAACATTGGACGAGACTTGTTATACAAGTACTATGCTCAGTTAGAGCTACTTGCTCTGCGCATTCCTATCAGTGAACATGACTGTAGGATCAACTTTACTTGGTAAGTCAACAATTGAATGCCAGCTTTCATCTACTAACTTATTAAGGCACGACTCTTTTACTCATAACGCCAATACTCAACATTCTCTAGCATTTGAAAAAGCTTCGTTGTTGTTTAATCTGGCGTGTATTAACTCTCATATCGGTGCTGAGGCTGATGATTTGAGGGTGGCTTACAATAGATTTAAAGATGCTGGGGGAATTTTCACATTTATAATTGGTAATTTTCTTCATGCCCCTAGTACCGACCTTTCTCAAGAGACTGTGAAGGCATTGTGCAAGCTGATGATTGCTCAGGCACAAGAGTCGTTTGTTGAGCGACTTTTGACAGAAAGCTCTTCTTCTCCTATGCTTGCTAAACTTGCAAAGGCAGCAAGCAATCTTTTCAAAGCTGCTGCCGAGAGTTTACAAAGTGTGAGCACAGATAAGAACTGGGGTGAAAAAGCATGGCATCAGTACTGCAGTGTGAAAGGGAAGTATTATTTGTCTGTTGCACACGAACAAAGTGCGAAGAATTGTGAAAATTCTGGCAAATATGGTGATGCTATTGCTCACTTACAAGCAGCGGTTTCCAACATACAAGATGTGTACAAGTCATCAATTCCTTCTCAATATTCAGCCTTTTTCGATGTAGTTTCCACGCTGCAAGAGTCAATGAAGGAAAAAATTAGTAAGTTAGAAAAGGAGAATGATTTGATTTATCATTGCACCGTTCCAAGTGTTGCTTCTGTGGGCGATATTCCAGCTGTGGAAGCTGCAACCCCTACTCCCATGAATGAGCTGTACAAAGATGGTCAAGAGTTGGCCAAATTAATTGGCAAAGAATTGTTTGAAAAGGTCATTCCTTTATCTGTCCACCAGCAAACCAGTTTGTATTCCGAGGAAAAAGCATCAATGCTACGTGCCGAAGGAGAAAAAATAGAAATTGCAAATGAGGAATTATCTTCTGCCTTGGAGTTTTTAGATCTTCCCAACGCATTGAGAACCCTTAGAACTGATGGCTCTGATATTTTGTCGTTAAGTAAGTCGCAAGGAATTGACTCTCGGGTTAATGACTGGGCTGCTCAGATAAGTGCTGAGTCCAGCACTAAAACTTCCTCTTTTTCAAATTTGGACGGAGTTAAGAGAAGCATTTATGAAAAAATGAAAAATGCCGAACGTTTACTTCAGGAGGAAGAAAAGAGTTATGAAAATGCCAAGTCTGAATTTCGTCAACACTGGGCTCAGGCTCCCTCAGCTACGATGAACTCAGGACTTTTAGCTGATGTCTCTAGAATTAAACATGATCTTTCTAATGCTTCCACTTCTGATGAAAAACTTAAAAATCTCATTGGAGTATGCGAAGGTGACATTCAGATTTTGAAACTTGGCCCGAATAGTGCGCAATTGAAATCACTATTTGAAAACATCCAAGTGCCATCAGCCAGCGGTACAAATGTTAATCTTCTTGATCTTGATCAGTCTTCAGATTCTTATGTAGACTCCCTTTTGGATCAGACTGAAGATTTATTGAAAAGCCTACAGAAGCTTCGGGATGATCGCAACACTAGTTTTACTGAGTTTAAAGATATTGTGCATAAGGACGATATCTCAGGTATTTTAGTACTGAACAACAAGAATCCCGATCTTCAGGATAGCCTTTTTAAATCTGAATTGGCCAAGTTTCAACCCCATAAGACACAGTTTGAAGATTCAATTCAGTATCAGCAAAATTTGCTTAAAGAATTGACCATGAATTGGAAGAAGGTTTTGGAGGACAAGGCAGTTCGAAGTAAAACAGTGCAAAAAGAGGAGCTTAAGAATAAACGGATTGCATTAGTTGATCGATTTCAACGAGCCTTTGATTCCTGGAAAGATTCTGAACAGGGCCTTAACAAAGCATTTGAGTTTTATGAAAAGCTACTGGCTTTCACGAAATCAACTTTGGCAAATGCAGAAGATTTTGTCTCTAATAGAAATGAGGAAGCTTCTATGTTGAAAGCTACTGCTTCATCATCTGCTAGTCAGTCTAGCCAGGAATTACTTCGTGAGCAACTCTCAAGGCTCTCAGTTGGATCACAATCACATACTCCTTCTTATTCTAGCGCTACTTCTACGGATCGTTCTACTGGATACCAACCCTTAGCTCCATCTTCTGGATATCAATCCTCAGCTCCTCCTGCCGGGTACCAGTCTTCAGTTCCATCTACTGGGCACCAGACTTCTGCTCCATCTGCTGGATATCAAGCCACCGCTCCATCTACTGGATACCAAACTTCTGCTCCGTCTGCACCATCCCCTGGGTATCAGTCTTCAGCTCCACCAGCCTCATCGACATTTTCTCCTTCTTCAACTACTGCTGTGCCTGCCAGTTCTGGGTGGGGTGACTTGTCGTTTTTGGAGAAGGCTCCTGCTCCACCCCCAAAGCCTTCAGTCTCTTCACCCTCTCCCAGCTTTACTCAGCCTCAGTACTCGAATTATTCCAATTATTCGCAGCCTCCTTCTCAGCAAGCCTCTCAGCAACCCCCTCAGCAACCCCCTCAGCAGGCCCCTCAGCACGTCCAACAGCAATACTCATATCCATCTGCGCCCTCACAGCCCTCTCAACCTACCTCTTATTCTTATCAACAACAACCCCCTATTCAGTCTTACCAGACTCCACCCACACAATCTTTGCAACACCAAGCTCCTCAGGCTCCTTATCAGTCTCCGCCTTATCAATCACCGGCTCAGCAGCAACCTTCTTATCAAACTTACCAACCTCAGTACCAACAGCCTCCTCAGCAGTATGATGCATATCAGCAGCAACCTCCTCAACCCCAGCAGTATCAGACTCAAAATACTCCCCAGAGCACAGGGGGTTCATTTGGATATGGTCAGGCTCCTCCCCAGAAGGACTACAGCCGGATGCCCCCTCCTCCCCCACCTTCCAACCAAGGGCAAAACTACTACCGTCAATATTAAAGCCATGAATATTTCTCTCTTAATATACATTTTAACTTGTTTGTGACGTTTAATTATTTTGTAATAGCCCCATGATTACTTTCATATTTCGTAGCTTATGAGCAATGACCATCATCTCTGCCTCTGCCATAAATCAAACAAACGTCCCATAGTGTCAATCTGATAGTTATTCAGGGCAACTATTGACTATGAGCCGCACATATCACATGACTGAGCGAAGCTCCTTTTCTGCTGAGTTTTTTTCCCTTTTTCTTTCTGCTTCTGCCTCATAAAATCTGGTGAAATCTGTTTGATTTTTTTTTTTTTTCATTTATTATTTAAGGAAGTTGAAGCATTTTATTACAGCTGGTGTCTAAGAACAGAAGGAAATATATTCAAAGCTTCAAGGTCATAGAGAAGTAGATAAAAGTAAGAAAAAAGAGCCAGCTGTGGATTTGTTTTTATTTTGTGAGTGTGTTTTTTCAACCTAAAGCCCAGAAGTGAAACGCAATGGCCTCTGGGACTGCTCAAACCAACAACAAGAGATCATCTCGAGGAGGATCAGAACAGCAGCAATTGGACATTGGATCTTTGGTTAGTTGAACTCTTTAACTTATATTTTATTTGCATTTTATTGATACTCTTTGTTATTGCTTCGAAACATAAAGAGCCTGATGATTCTAGATGACCTCTTAAAACCCATGGCCCATGAAGTTACTGCACAGGCTCTACAAATTGAAAAACGAATCCGGGCTCAATATGGCCAGGATTTTATTGCCAAACCGTATAACACGACTCTACCTCCAGGGATTCGGGCTAAGAGTGCACAGAAGACAGAAGTTGCTGGGCGAGTAGCGTACATTAAAGTTCCTGGGCAGGACATGTATGGAAACGAAAAACCTAATGACGTACGATACTTTGAATGCCTCAACTGTTCAAGAAAAATTGCAGGATCGCGATTCGCAGCTCATATGGAGCGCTGTCTGAATGGCCGAAATTCGCGAACTAAAGGGTATGAACATGTTATCACTTTTGTATAGCAAGCTATTAACTAACATGCGCTTTCTACAGTAGGGCGGGTGGCTCAAATGCTAGTTCTATGCCAACTAGTGGTTATAATTCAATGTCAGTTTCTCCTTCTCCGTCTGCTGCTGGAACAGATACAGGGAAGAACAGCCCCAGTGTATCTCCTGCAAAGAAGAAGCGAAAAATAGGTTCGGGAGGTACACTTGGAAAGGTGAGCAATGGTGTAGCAAAGCGGCAAGGTAGTGAAGGGCCACCTCCTAAAACAGCGGTATCCAAGTTCTTTGATCGAGACAAAACTAGGAAATCTTATAGCACTCCTACTTCTCCTGTCGAACGATCTAGAGTAAGTTAGCACTAATCTAATTTTGCGCACAATTAACGATCTGTCAGAGCGAAGGCCCTATTGATCAGGCCAAATCAGTTTCTCGCAAGAAACCTCCAGTCCCGACTTTTTGAACGAATTTTTGTTTATAGTTTTTGCATGTATTCCATGATCATTCATATTTATGTACTCCATTTGCATTGTCCAAAGCCATATATTTAATATATATATATTTATACCTATATACGATTGACTTATTTGTTGGCATTGTGCTTGGCGGCCATCTCAACGGCAGCAGCACCCCAGTCCTCGCCGTGGTTATGACCACCAGGTGTGAGTCCAGCACGAGCAAGAGCCTGAGGCTCAGTAAGACAAGTCAAAAGACCAAAAATAACAGGAATATTGAGGTCAAATTGGAGCTTCATGAGAGCATGAGAGACTGACTCTGAAATGTACTCAAAGTGCATGGTCTCACCCTTGATCAGAGTTCCAATTGAAATCAAGGCATCAAATGGGCCTTCTTTACTCTCGGAGAGTCTTTTATGTATAAGTTAGTACAAGGAAATTGATGAAAAGTTTTAAAGTATCATAACTGGATTAAAGAAAGACTCACACTTTAGTACCGAATGGAAGCTCATAACTGCCAGGCACAGAGGTGACCACAATATTCTCTTGCTTGACACCAAATGCGAGGAGTTTTTCAACGGCACCTTTAACAAGAGCATCAATCACTACAGAATTCCATCGGGCATGAACGATTCCAATCTTCAAGTTGGCTCCTACAAAAAACCACAAGTTAGCTGGGATGGACTAGCAATGTCATGAATCTATCTAACACTTACCGTCATAAGTAGTATCAAGTTTACCAACACCTTTGATTTGTTCAGCCATGGTTAGATATTCCTTTAATTTTGTAAATATTGAATTGAAGAGAAGAGAATAATAAAGAGAAAGAAGATGAAAACGAAATAAGTAACAAAACTAAAAAATTGGTAATGTAAATTAACCGGAGAAATTCCAAGATTTCTCATTATGTCAGGATGTAATTTAACACTCCAGTCTCGACGGTTATACAAATTGAACAAATTCCAAACATGGCAAGACGTGGCTTTCCTGCCTGGACCCATAAGGATGGACTATAATGACCTTAGAGTAAATGATTGAATTAAGATAGATGAAACTAAGAATCTCAGATAGAATATAATATTAACTATGACTTTTTACATGGCATTATGGGGGATGGGTTCGTCAAATTTGAATTTCTCCTCTCAAAACTCGTTCACGGAGCGCATTCAATGTATTACGATGATCTAGAGGAAGGGCAGCAATCTGGTCATCTGTCAACTGCATGACCTGCCTGATGAGCTCAATTTGCTGAGGATCAGCGTTTGATGGCTGTTGTCGTTGCTGTTGCGGCAGTTGTGGCTGCTGCTGCTGTTGTTGTTCTTGTTGTGGTTGATATTGCTGCTGGGGCTGCTGCTGTTGTGATGGCTGAGAGACTGGTTTCTGATAATCCACTGGCTGCAGGTTTTGTTGAGGAGAAGAGTTAGATTGGGGCGATGATATAGAATCTGTGTTGGAAGTGGGCAGATCCTGCCGGTCTACTAATGACAAAATGGTGTTATTATCAATCATTCGAAGTGCTAGCATGGCTTGGACAACAATATATGACAATTGTGGACTGGTCTTGAAAAGCTCTATAGCTTTGCTGGGGTTATTTGTAGCCATAGATTTGGCATCAGAAACTAACTGAGCCATTTGCTCTTCATTGAACGACATTAGTACCTGGGTAATAGCGTCATGAGCAGTAGATCCTGCAGGAGGAGGAGTTCCAACTGGCAGTGATGGAAGTAAATCTAAACAAGAAAGCACGCGTATTAGAATTGATAATATAATAAATCATGAAATAGTACTACCACTCACCTCCTCTAGGCTTTGATGTGAACATTGGCGCAATTGAAGTTTCGTGTGAAAAGTCGACCTTGAGGTTCCGTGAACCTATTTGATAATTATTGAGATTTCGCACAGCCGAGGCAGCGGTCTCTGCATCGTGATACTCCACGAATCCAAATCCTTTTGATTTTCCGCTGTCTTTGTCAAATACCAGTCTAAAGTTCACTACTGGTCCTACAGACCTGAAAATGTCTAGAATTTGTTCCTCGGTTTGGTCATATGGAATACTCCCAACATATATGACTCTCCCTGGTCCAGTATCCGCCATGACTATAATTTTCAAATACCTTGATTAACTGCTGTGATGATTTTTGGTTGAGGGACCCTGCTGAGACCTGGGCAGCACCAGAAGAGGATCGGTTTTCTGTGGAAATATTGGCTGGTGCACCAAACGTTGAGTGCATAAGAATGGTCATGTGATTATTTAAACATTAATTTAGGCTTTGTTTGCACCAGAATTTGAGATTTACAAACTTGAGACCAAGGACTGTTAGATATTGGACCGAAGTCACTAGAGACGGTTGGATGGACGTTGTTTTTGAGAGAAAAGCGAATTTCAGCAATTGGATGATACTGGTAGCTACGTGGTCAAAATGTTAATGGCTAGAGGAACTGGGCTTGTCTGAATTATCTTCTACTGATTCAGGATTCTTCAGTTTTGAAGGCTTCCAAGTTTATTGCACCACGATATACAATTTTCATAAGGAGTCAGATCTTATTGCTTAATTCAATTATAAACGGATGATTCCTTCAACTTGACCATATGTTGCTGTGAATCATGAGGTGTTTCAATGTCTTGAGCTATGAGCATAAGCATAAACGTAGACATAACAAGTACTCTTTTCAAGATATCTTTTAATACAATTCATCAAAATGCGTTTTACCATGTCAAAGTAATTTCATATTATCTACTAAGGCTTGTTCTTTTATTGTAGTTTTAGGCTTCTACTGGTTAGGCATTCCTGAACTTTGTAAACTGGGGTTGAAATTTGACCAGTCAAAATAGGAAAAAAAAATCACTTCCTCTTCCAACAACCGTCAACCATAATGCTATCATATCGTCGTGGGGTTTCACGATTAATATCAAACAACTCTCTGCGGAGAGCATATTCAACTGCTCAGTACGATTTAACCTGCGGTTTGGAAATTCATGCTCAACTTCAAACTAAGCAAAAATTGTTTTCCAGTATGCCAACTTGCTACTTTTTTTGGGTTATATATTATATACTAATGAATAGGCTCAAATGCTCGATTTCATGCTCCGCCTAACTCTCAGGTATCATACTATGATGCATCTCTGCCGGGTACACAGCCAGTAAGTCAATCGTTGTGTAGTTGAAATAAAATACCAAAGTCTGACCATTTAGATTTTGAATCCAAACAACATTCTACTGGCCTTGAAGGCTGCAGTAGCTTTAGACTGCCAGGTTTCAAATAAGTTTAGTTTCGACCGTAAACATTACTTCTATGGTGATCAGCCAGCCGGATATCAAATTACTCAACACTTTGAACCATACGCAACCGAAGGCACTCTGGAGCTCTTCCAGCGAGATGGAGTGAAAAAGCCTGTCAAAGTACGAATTAAACAAATTCAGATTGAACAAGATACAGGTAAATCGACATACATTGATGATACGTCCAATATTGATTTGAACCGAACCAACACATGCCTGATTGAGCTTGTCACAGAGCCAGATATTCCAGATCCCGAAGCAGCAGGGGCTTTTGTCAAAAAGCTGCAAATGCTACTGAAACATCTCGGTGTTTGCTCGGGTGAACTTGAATCTGGAGCCATGCGTGTGGATGTTAATGTATCTGTGAACTACGGACAGCGCTGTGAAATCAAAAATTTATCAAGCACATCAGCTATTGTACATGCAATTAAGGCAGAATTTAAACGCCAAAAGCGCGAGATTGAGCAAGGACGAGAGATTCAGAGCGAAACTCGAGGCTGGGATGGCAAAAATACATGGAAACTTCGTGGTAAGGAAGAGGGTGTGGATTACCGATACATGCCAGACCCTGAAGTTCTGCCAGTGAGCCTGGCACCAGATGTAGTTGATCGAGTTCGAAGTGAACTACCCGAATTACCAGACACCATTTTTAAGGGCTTACTTGAAAAGCCTTATTCAGTACCATTGAAGGACGCTCGTAGCCTCATGACTACTCCAGGTGCTGTTGACTATTACAAGGCTGTATATGACTATGTGAAGGCGCGCGGAGGACAAACAAAAAATGTCAGCAATTGGATCGTGCACAATCTTTTGGGGGAGCTCAATATCCTTGACAAGAAATTTGATGCTTCAATTATTAGCGTCACTAACCTAGGCGACATTATTGTAAAAATCTCAGATAGCTCAATCACGACTGCATCCGGCAAGCTTATTTTTAAACACCTGTTGAATAATCCTGATGACCACAGTACTGTAGATGAGGTCATTTCTCAGTTCGATCTGGGTAAGGCTGAATCAAAGGTAGACGGTGTACAAGATGCCATCAATTCGCTTTGCGAGGATGTCATGGCCAAATTCCCAGATATCTCTGAGCAAATTCGGTCTGGCAAGAAGCCCAAGTCAATTCAGTTCTTAATTGGAAATGTTATGCGAGAATGCCAGGGCCGAGTTGACCCCAAAACTATTGAGCAAGCTTTGAATGCCTTGATTCATAAGTAATGTGTATATCCAAATTTTGTATGTAGTCGAACATAATGTATATTTTTCTCCCCATGTAAACAACACCCACCACAACTTTTTTTTCGTTTTTTGTGTAAACTTCAATTCTAAATATCAACGAAATGAAGTCTGAACTAATTGTCAAGGTTCATACGAAATATTTTTTACGATGCCTTGGTCTGCTTCCAGCGCAAGCCACTGTCTATGATTCATCTCGTACGGCATTTGCGTACTTTTGCATAATAGGACTGGATGCTCTTGGAACCTTAGAGACAGCTACAACAGTTGAAGAACGCAGGAACTGGGCCGACTGGTTATATTCTAATCTAGTAGAATCTAAAGAAGGATTTCGGGGTTCATCTTCACATAAACTACCTGGAAGCACAGCAACGTCAGAGATGGCTGCGGAATATGATTGTGCAAACCTGCCAGCAACGTACTTTTCCATCATGGCTCTAGCTACACTAAAAGATGATCGAATGACTGAGAAACTAGATAATTCGAAAATTAGTGAGTACATTGGCAAGTGCCAAAGACCAGACGGCTCGTTTGCACCAAATTGGTCGCCTAAGGTTGGGCCATTTGGGGAGAATGATCCGCGATGCAATTACATGGCAGCGGGAATATTTAATGTTCTAAAAGCTCCTAGTGAGTTAATTCACCGAGTCATGAGCATAGATAAAGCGGTTGAATTTGTTCTCTCTACTTGCAACTACGACGGAGGACTTGGACAGGGTGAAGGTGCAGAGTCTCATGCTGGGTTAACGTTCTGTGGCCTAGCATCACTTGCATTATTTCTAGAGTACGATGATGATAATGATCTTCACTCCGTACACAACTGGAACAAGACCTTACGTTGGTTAGCTCATCGGCAGGTAGTTGGCAATGATGAACGATGGGATGAAGAAGAAAAAGGGGGGCTAAATGGACGAACAGGCAAACCCGCAGACACATGCTACGCATTTTGGGTATCGGCCTCATTAGAGATTCTAGAACCTGGAAGTAGTAATAAGTTTGTAAACTCTGAAGCAGTTGAAAACTATCTACTATCAGTTGTTCAGCATACAATTATTGGAGGTTTCGCAAAGCTGGAGGGCGAGAAACCAGATCAATTGCATAGCTGCCTAGCTTTGACGGCACTAAGCATGCTCAACACCGAAGCCAAAGCCAAATATAACCTTCCAAGCTTACATCCAGCTCTTTGCATTACTGAACCTACAGCTTTATGGATTTCCAAATTGGATTGGTGAAGAACAACCGTAGAATGTACATTTTCACACTTATAGATATTAAATACTAGCCGAGGCTCAAACCCACACCCTTACCCCACGATACCAGCCCTATCTTTTTTCTACTTTATTTTATATATTTTTGGCTTTTGCTTCCCATCTGGGGATTTTGCCCTTGAATTTTCCTGACTTTATTATATCTTTCAACTCTTACTGACTGTACTATTGACATGACAGAGCTTCGTGAAGACTTTGTAACGTCGGCTGTCACCTTTCTTAAAGACCCTCAGGTGGCGTCAGCACCCTTGGCCAAGAAAATTGAGTTTTTAGAATCCAAAGAGCTCACACCAGATGAGATCCAAGAAGCACTAAGTAGAGCCAACGGTTCATCAACCACCAGTAATTCAGCAGCATCTACTACAGTAACAGCTCCTCCTACTGGATCTTCATCAGCGGCTCCTCCTCCACTACCAGCTTACTCATATGCTACTTACTCACAACCTCCGCCAGTGCCTAAACGAGACTGGCGAGATTATTTTATAATGGCAACAGTTTCGGTTGGAGTCACGTATGGTCTCTACGAAGTTTCCAAACGTTATGTTCTACCAATGATTATGCCACCTACTCCTCCTGCTTTGGAGGCTGATAAAAAAGCGTTGGAAGCTGAATTTGCTCGTGCGCAGGCATTGCTGGATCAGCTACAGGAAGACACAGCTGAGTTGAAAAAGAATGAAGCTGAGCGAACTAAACAAGTAGAAGACGCATTATTGGCTGTAGAATCAGCAGTCAAGACCGTTAAAGAGCAGGTTAGTCAGCGGGACGAGGATATGAAGCTGATTAAAGCTCAAGTTGAGAACATTAAAGAAGGACTACCTAAATCATTGACTCGACACAGTGAAGTTCAGCAACACTCGCTTGATGAACTTCACAACGAACTAAAGTCTTTGAAAAACCTGGTGACCACTCGAATCAAAAGCGCGACACCAGTTCCTCCTTCTTCTGTTGGAAGTACCAATCCTCCACCACTTCCAGGACACGCAAGTTCAGTCTTAACATCGTCTACTACACCTCCTCCAATTGTTGGACTTGACTCTATCAACTCTACAGCTACAAGCAGCAGTCCTGCTCCTATCGCTCCTCGGGCCGGTATTCCTGCTTGGCAACTGGCTGCTGGGTCAAAGTAATGTCATAAAGTAAAGTAATGTCATGATGCGAAATAATGTATTTCAATTTTAATTTGTATTATTATCATCATTATTCTCAATTTTTTTGTAGGGAAATTTACTGGTTAAGGTTGTACTTTTTATGGAGCTCTGGGTACCAGATCTCGGCCACATCTTTATGACTGACGACTCTGTTTCGAAGGTGGGCTTCACCAAACTAAAGTAAAAGTTAATCAAAAGAGGTTTAATGGACCAAAAAGTTGAATAATACATACACATTTGTACTGAGGCTGAATAAACTCGCTTGGAACGTCTACGGCACGTTTAGCAGAGTTGGTGGGCTCAGGGATACGGCCTGAAATAAAGCTGAGTTGATTCTCAATATCGGCTCTTGTAAGATCAAGTCTAACTGCATGGAAATAAGGAATAGAGTATCTATTCACGGTGCTTGGTGGAGAAACTACTTGATGTGTAGTGGCACTACATCTTCCACCAGTCAAGGCTTCAAAACCTTGTGCAATGTTGACGACAAAGGATCCTTCCATTGGAGCAGCAGGGACCCAAACACCGTCCGAGTTGAGCACCTCTAGACCGCCTACCTTGTCTTGAAGTACAAAAGTAAACAGGTTAGAAGAGTCCTTGTGAGGGCCGACACCTTGAAACGCAGCACCACCGTGAAGAGTAGGATTGAAAGACGAGGCGACAGGGGGAGGATACTTGACTATTTTCAGTCTGTTCATATCGCCTTGGAAGGTCAATAGGGTATCGGATGGAAGATTCAAGCATTCAGCGACCAGTTCCAGGAAGAGCGAAGCGATATTGGTCATTCCATCAATATACTGGGTCACGATCCGTTCAAAGCCAGGCACAACCGAGTCTGGAATATATGACGAGGGGCCTCTAAGCCTGCGCCAAGGTTGATCGGCACCATTAGTTTCTAGCAGGGGATCCAAGGTTGTAGAAGAGCCGAAATCGTACTGCTCTCGGAGATCTGTGTTTGAGTTTGTGACCTCTGCTCCTAGCGCCGTGTACCCGACGAAATGTGGAGATTTAGTCATAGCTACAGATTTTTTTTGCTCGTCGGTTGGCACATCGAAGGCCTTTGGCGCTAGATCCAGGATAGCTTCAGCTTCTGATTCAAGGCCATGGTTGATCAGGTACAAAAAGCCTACTGTGAACAAGGCATGTTTAAGCGTCTGGAGTAGCTGGGATTTAGTTTCTGGGTTTTTAGCCAGAGAGAGATCTATAATAGGTAGAGATTGAAAGGCCATGGCGAAATAGGATATTAATGAAATTGAGATGAAAATAATTGAGATATCAAATAAACCGTCAAAAGAGAGAAATCATGCTACTTTTATATTTTATATTTTGAAGATTTATCATATTTTTTTGTAATTTTTAATTTTTCAGTCGAGTTTTTGGTTCAGATTCGATAGGCACAGAAGGTCTAAACAGGAGCAAGATCAAAGATCTCGTGCTGTGATGCAATTTTCAGATTTTTTGTTACTTTTGGTTACTCGACCCAGAGATGGAAAAATAATAAAAATAATAAAAATAAAGATTCAAACGGTCAGGTTGAGGTCGACGGGTATTCACGGTATTGGCCGTAGAAACACCGAGGCTTGGCTGATGTCTGACTTGGGCTACTGGAAACGAGGAAACGAGGAACCAGGAAACACAAGGATCCGAACAATGATTTTAAACCAACAAAGTTCACTGGACATGAGTCGATGTTTTTGATGGACGTTGAGTAATCTATGCCCCACGTTTAGTGGTAGTCCTTGGAATATCTTCTCATATCGTAAGACATGGATCATTACACTTTTAGACCTTAAATGCGAGTTTCAGTCCTTCAGTTAGATTTCACATTTCCATCAACGTTGAATCCTTGATGAAAATCAGTTTGGCTACCGCTGAGGCCAACTTCAACATTCCCTGGGGGAAGGTTTACTGAGCAGCAGCCACCATGCTGCGTCCATGACCTGATTCATAACGTCTCAGGATAAGGTACAAAAATAACAAAAACCGCCCTACTTAATTTCTGATTGAACTTCAATACTGCTGGTTTGATGGAGAAAAAATCACTGCTATTCAAATTCTCACTAACCGTCTCTAATCCAGACAGTGTCGTTCTCTTCTCTGTACAGTGAACCATTGAAGGCTATTCCAGTCATGCGGCGTGGCTGCCATCTCGAGAACTCCACACTTAAAATTTACAAGACAAAGGATAAGCAGTACCTTGGGATTGATAGATATGTATATTTAAGAAATATAAGAAATATGAGAAATATGAGAAATAAAAGAAGAATTATACCAAGAATTATACACAAACTTCAATTACAATATGAATATTAATTTCCTCCATTTAAAGCGCATTATTATAATCATCATCGTTGTCTTCGTCATCATTGTTGTTCGTCACCATCATCATCTTTGACCCTCTCTCCTACTCATGCTCATGCAAAGAACTTGGCTCTCTCACCGTAGCACTTGCACCCACCATAATCGTCGGGCCTGATAACACGTTGGCAGGTCCTGCGTGTGGAGATCGAGGTGGTGAGGCCTGAACATGTAAATGATTGTGTGGGATGTCCTCAGGCTCAGGATGTTTCGAGCCTACAGAAGCTTCAGCAGGCGACGTAGTATTCAAGTTGGGAGGGGAGTGTGATTTTAGAGGGGGTTCATGTTTCTCGGCAGCCTTTGAAAGAGCATAATCGCCAGAATCGAAAAACTTGCGGTCCTTAAGCTTCTTGGTCAACAGTTCATTGCGTGATGGCAGTTTACCGTAGAGCTTGTATAACCGCTGCTCTTGTGGCGAGAGTTTCTGAAACGTTAATACGGAACAAATAAACAACAAGGGGGAAATCGAATAAAAGTCTATTAAATAGACGAGTAGGAGAAATCACTTACAGAAATATCGACTGGAGGGGCTTTGTTAGACATGATTGTGGGTTGGATATTCTGGGGAGAAGGTTTGTTGGTGGTAGGAATAATCACAGGTTTTTTTTCTGGCAAAGACACCAAGGATCATAAATACTGTGGTGTGGTTGAAAAATAAAAACAAATTTATTATTAATAAATTAAATAATAAATCAATAAATTACTTAAATTAAATTAAAGTAAATTAAATTAAATTTGTGACATTTCGCTAAGATCCTTACCACTCTCTCAGATGCTACAATACTAAACTACAAATATATTTTCTTCATAACATTAATCCTAGAAAACTACTCATCGCAGTTCACTGATTCATAAATTAATTAATTTCATGCTGGCATGAATCTCATTTTGCCTTCCAACAACCAACAAAATGGACCTACAAATCCTTCTTTTCCGAATTCACATAGACTCGATCGTCGTCTAGCTCAACCTCTTTCACGATTTTCTCCATCTTCTTTGCCTGCTGCTTCCAGGTGGTTCGGTCGTTTTTCAAGCTCTTGTCAAACAACTCAGAATCTGGCAGCCGGTATGATCCCCCAATGCGATCCCACAGTGTCGTGTATTGCCCATAGTTGTAGTTGAAATACAAATGGTGCACGGTATGACACGCAGCACCATTGATGACGGGATCACGAGCCATGTAGTCGCCGTCGTGGATCATGACAGTCCAGATATTAACAAACAGAAACAACAAAATATATGACACCTTTTGTAGTGGAAAGATAAATGGAAAGATGTGGTATGGTAACGACTGGAGAAACCCGTCAACGGGATGAAATGCATGTGAGGCAAACGGTGTGGATACAATCCATTTATGGTGAGGTTTGTGCAAGGCCTTGTACACGCTTGCATGATGGAGGCCACGGTGAATGAGGTAAATGCCACAATCCGTAAACATGACAAAAAGTGGAAACTGCACCCAGAGGTACCATGAAGGGAAATCCTCTACTCGCCAGTAGAGTTTAGAATATCCCCGGACCTCGAACACAAAGCAGGCTGCTGTCAGAAGAGACATGAACGGGATGGCAGACAATGCCAACTTGATTTCCATCTTCATTTGGTTCTTCAGGAACTTGGGGTGTTTCATGTTTTCCTTGTCAAAGACGAAATGGTAGCTCAGACTAGCCGTCATGAGATACAACAAGGCGCCAAAGACTGATGTGATTAACGAAAGCGACACAAACTGACGAATCCAGTTTGTCCGAGCAAATACGGAACTGACTGCGTAATCAGAGGGGGTCATGAGAAACCCTTGGGTGCCATACACGTGCTGAGTAGCGGCGTCGAAGAATTGCGCTAGCGAGCCTGCTGATGTGAAAAGTGCTGTGGTGTTGGATGTCAAAAAATCGGAGTTGAACAATCCCTGGGGAGAGGTTTGAAGGCCTAGCGCCTTGACCAACACAGGTGGCCAATTCGCAGATCTTGGGAAGAGCTTAGCATAAGTCCTGTCTAAGATAATGGTATCGAATATTTCCAGAACTAAATCCATTGTGTCGTGTGTGAGATGGTTTTATTTTTGTTTTTATTTATTTTATTTTTATTTTAATTATTTTTTTAGCGATTGATATCAGGAATCTCAGGGATTTAAATACAAAATCCAATGTTACAATGCCATAAATAGAATTCACCCGTCTGTAACGAAAACTGAAGAACAACTGGAACTGGTCCTTGAGCTAGTCACTGACTTGATCTGATAAAACAAACCAAAAAAAGAGAAAACCATGGCAGAAAACGAATGAAATGAGATCTTATCGTTTAAATCGTTTAAACTTAAATACCGGTGTCGAGACAAAAATTGGGAGAAAAAAACGAGCCAATCAAAAATGACACAGCGATCTGATAAAAAAAAAGGAGACTCGAATTACCTAGAAGAACCTGGGAATGAGGGAGGTCTGGGCCAATTTGGTATTATTAAGGGATGAATACGTAAAACTCGGGCCGACTGTCTTTCCGACAAGAAGAAATGAAGCCGGAATTGAAGAATGGTGTCTGACGTGAAGTGTAAGGCTTCCTTGAGGTTACACACCAGGGCATGTTCTTGTCGTATCTGTATGGGACTAACCGAGGTCATTCTTCAAGATCTACTTCTAATCTGCCTTTAGCTGCTCAAGCCGCTCTACAATGATTGTAATATCCTGATATAAGTACCACTTGTGACTAGCCTGTCATCATTCTCGCTCATATAATCAATCTATTTACTCTCTTGTTCCTTCAATACATAATTCAGATCAGGACAATGATTTATTCAATACACAGTGTTTACACACAATCTATATTCATCATCCGTCATTCCACAATAAATCTAATAATTCATTCTATCTATCAATCTGTTAGCTTTGATCTCATTCAATATACAAAAAGATAAAAGCAGGATTAGACGTTGGATCAGGAGTTATTACTCTTCAATGTTGTTACAGATAATGTAGATAAGTAAAGTAAAAATAATCATCATTTAAATTGGAAAATACCATTCAACGTCTGTTTTTCAACCCTGGTTTCTCTTGCTTTCAAAAACAATTCAACTTACTTTTGAATCCTTGAATTATCATCAAGAATTTACTGTCAAGACTTTGAAAAATTCAAGTAAAAATTTTTGGGACCTTAGGCCTATTTATACTTTTTTTTTTAATTTTTCCAACGTTGTTGGGGCTTTTGTTCCTGCCTATTACCCTCCCACCATAGGCCCAACACCACTGAAATAATTAGCTTTTTTCGCCGTTGTCTTCTGCTTAGGCCCTTCTCCTTGTCCAGATTTCACCCCTCCTCTCCAACTCCTCCTTTTCCTTTCCCCTTCAATTGTAAAAAAAAACTTCAAATTTTCTCGTTGATCTCGACTCTCTCTAACGATTTCAGCCTTGTTTTCATCTTTTGTGACCCTCAAACAGTCATCTTCTCTTCTTTTAAAGGCATTCAGGGTCCGCCATTTCTCACCCTCGCTACGTATCCATTCTAACCAACCCCTCTACCCCCGATTTCACCTCTCTCATATCGCCTTCGCCCCCAACATGTCTACCCTTAATTCTGGCGATTCTGTCTATAATCACTCCTCACTTCCTTCCTCCTTCATTGGACTAAATACCATTGACGTTGCTCCAGAAAGTAATGTCAAAGCTTACATTAAATCTCATGGTGGCCACACAGTAATTAGCTCAGTAAGTATGCTTGATTTGAACGTCAGATTATTTTCTAACCGGCTTGTAGGTCCTCATTGCAAACAACGGTATTGCCGCCGTTAAGGAAATCCGCTCTGTTCGCAAATGGGCGTACGAAACTTTTGGCAACGAACGGGCCATTTCTTTTGTCGTCATGGCCACTCCTGAAGATCTTCAGGCTAATGCAGAATACATTCGTATGGCTGACCAGTATGTCGAGGTCCCCGGTGGTACAAACAATAATAATTATGCAAATGTCGAACTTATTGTCGATGTGGCAGAACGCACAAATGTTCAAGCCGTGTGGGCTGGCTGGGGTCATGCCTCGGAAAATCCTTTACTACCTGAATCACTTGCAGCCTCTCCCAAAAAAATTGTCTTCATTGGCCCGCCTGGCTCTGCAATGCGATCCCTCGGTGATAAAATTTCCTCCACAATTGTAGCACAGCACGCAAATGTTCCTTGTATTCCTTGGTCGGGTACTGGTGTAGATCAAGTGGAGCATGACAAGACTACAGGCCTTGTCTCCATCTCTGACGAAGTGTATCAATTAGGTTGCTGTACCTCACCTGAAGATGGTCTTGAAAAAGCCAAAAAGATTGGCTTTCCAGTAATGATCAAAGCCTCCGAAGGTGGTGGTGGTAAAGGTATCCGCAAAGTTGAAGATGCAGAAAACTTCGTTGCGCTATATAAGCAAGTTGAAGGTGAAATTCCTGGTTCTCCTATTTTCATCATGCAGCTTGCTGGAAATGCCCGTCATTTGGAAGTCCAACTTTTGGCGGATCAATACGGAAACAACATCTCGTTATTCGGCCGTGACTGTTCTGTCCAGCGACGTCATCAAAAAATTATCGAAGAAGCCCCTGTTACTATAGCAAACCCTGATACTTTTCACACAATGGAAAGAGCTGCTGTGAGGCTTGGTAAGTTAGTTGGTTACGTTTCTGCAGGTACCGTTGAATATCTATATTCTCATGAGGATGATAAGTTTTACTTCCTGGAACTCAATCCTCGTCTCCAGGTAGAGCACCCCACTACCGAAATGGCTACGGGCGTTAATCTTCCAGCAGCACAACTCCAAATTGCCATGGGAATTCCTCTTCATCTTATTCAAGATATTCGTCTTTTCTATGGTGTGAATCCACACACTTCTACCTTAATCGACTTTGACTTTTCTTCAGAGGAATCTCTGAAAACTCAAAGACGCCCTGTTCCTCGTGGTCACACCACAGCCTGTCGTATCACATCTGAAGATCCAGGTGAAGGCTTTAAACCTTCCTCCGGAATGATGCATGAGCTTAATTTCAGATCGAGTTCAAATGTATGGGGATATTTTTCCGTTGGAAATCAGGGTGGTATTCATTCCTTCTCGGACTCTCAGTTTGGCCACATTTTTGCTTTTGGAGAAAATAGAACCACTTCTCGTCAGCACATGGTTGTTGCTCTTAAAGAACTTTCCATCCGAGGTGACTTCCGCACTACTGTGGAGTACCTTATTAAACTCCTAGAAACCCCAGATTTTGAGCAAAACAAAATCACCACTGGCTGGCTAGACGAACTCATTTCCAAGAAGCTCACCTCGGAGCGTCCAGACATGTACCTTGCTGTTCTTTGTGGTGCAGTCACTAAAGCTCACATTGCTTCTGAAGCTAACTTGGCTGAGTGCAAAAACAACCTTGAGAAAGGTCAGGCCCCTTCAAAGGATGTTCTGAAGTCTATTTTCCCAGTTGATTTCATCTATGAAGGTCAGCGTTTCAAATTCACTGCCACACGCTCGTCTGTTGATACTTACACTCTATTTATCAATGGATCAAAGGTTATTGTAGGCACTCGAGCTCTCTCCGATGGTGGCCTTCTGGTTTCCATTGACAGCAAGTCTCACAATGTATACTGGAAAGAAGAGGTGGGTGCCACTCGTCTTTCTGTTGACTCCAAGACTTGTCTCCTCGAAGTTGAGAGTGACCCTACTCAACTTCGTACTCCTTCCCCTGGTAAACTTGTCAAGTTTCTTGTCGAAAATGGAGAGCACGTCAAAGCTGGACAGCCTTATGCTGAAGTTGAGGTCATGAAGATGTATATGCCTTTGGTAGCTCAAGAAGATGGTGTCGTCCAACCTATCAAGCAGCCCGGATCCACTCTCGAGGCCGGTGATATTTTAGGAATCCTTGCACTTGATGACCCATCTAAAGTCAAGTTGGCTAAGCCTTTTGAAGGCCAACTTCCTGAGTACGGCCCTCCTAATCTCATTGGCTCTAAGCCTTTTCAGCGATTTCATGTTTTGGTTCAGACTCTTAAGAACATTCTATCTGGTTTTGATAACCAGGTTGTTATGACAAGCACACTTAAAGAGTTAATTCAAGTTTTGAGAAACCCTGACCTTCCTTATGATGAATGGAATCAGCAGGCTTCCGCTCTGCACTCGCGTATTCCCCAAAAGCTTGATGCTCAACTGTCAACTATTATTAAAAAGGCGAAGGCACGTCAATCAGAGTTCCCGGCTAAACATCTAGTCAAAAGTTTTGAAAAGTATTATCCTACTTCTTCTGCCGTTGATGCCGTGATTTTCTCTCAAATTATTGAGCCTTTGGTATCTATTTGCCATCGGTATTCAGAAGGTCTTGCAGCCCACGAGTACTCAGTTTTCGCTGGTCTACTTCAGGAGTATAACAACGTAGAGGTATTGTTTTCTCAGCCCAACCTTCGTGATGACGATGTAATTTTGCGTCTGCGTGATGAAAACAAGGATGACCTTGATAAGGTAGTAATGACTATTCTTTCTCATAGTCGTATTGGTGCTAAAAACAACCTTGTACTTGCTATTTTGAATGAGTATCAGCCATCAAATGTGTCTCCTGCTCTTATTGCCAAGTACTTGCGTCCTACCCTCAAGCACATTGTAGATCTTGAATCTCGTGCTGCTGCTAAAGTTGTCTTGAGGGCCAGAGAAATCTTGATTCAGTGTTCCCTTCCTTCTCTTAAAGAGCGTTCTGACCAACTGGAGCATATTCTGCGTTCTTCTGTTGTAGAAACCTCATATGGAGAAGTTGGTTTTGAGAGACGTACACCCAGTCTTGCCGTTCTTCGAGATGTTATCGATTCCAAGTACATTGTCTTTGATGTGCTACCCCAATTCTTCCGTCATTCTGATCCATACGTTGTTTTGGCCGCCCTTGAGCTTTACGTACACCGTGCATGCCGTGCTTACAATATTTCAGATCTCACATATCACCAGGAGAGCACTGATCCTGTCATCACTTGGAAATTCAAACTCCCCTCGTTGGCTCAGGCTGCTTTCAACATTGCTTCTAACCCACCTACCTCTCCCACTTCTAAGCATGTTGCGAGAGCCCTTTCGGTGTCTGATTTGAGTTTTATGGCTGATAAGTCTAACCAAGATTCGACAAGAACTGGTGTCATTGCTGCTTCTGACAATTTTGACGACCTAGAAGAAGCTCTATCTAATGCTCTTGAGCATTTGCCTCGCCGGAGTGGTGGTATTGAGTTTGGTAAATTGAGCAATCAAAGCTCTCTTTCACAGCAGAGAAATCCCAATTTAGCTTCTCCTCCCAAGACTCTCAGTAATATTTGCAGCATCATGGTTCATGCTGCTGACGGTGAGTGCGACGATGACACTATTCTTGAGCGTCTTGCTGAGGTAGTTGAGGAATACAAGGAAGACCTTGAAGCTACTTCAGTTCGTCGTTTGACTTTTGCTGTCTCTCAAAGCGTTGGAACGTATCCCAAATATTTCACTTTCCGGGGTCCTGACTACCAGGAATACAAGACTATCAGACATATTGAGCCTGCACTTGCCTTCCAGCTTGAATTAGGACGTCTTTCAAATTTCAACATTAAGCCTATTTTCACTGATAATAGAAATATTCACGTATATGAAGCTACAGGAAAGGATGCGCCTACTGACAAGCGTTTCTTTACTCGTGGCATTGTTCGTCCTGGAAAGCTCCGTGAGGATATTTCTACCTCCGAGTATCTTATTTCTGAGGCCAATCGTCTCATGACTGACATTCTTGATGCTTTAGAAGTTATTGGAACTTCTAATTCTGATCTTAATCACATTTTCATCAACTTTTCTGCTTTGTTTCCTCTCGAGCCCCAGGAGGTTGAAGCTGCCTTTGGTGGATTTTTGGAACGCTTTGGACGTCGTTTATGGAGACTTCGTGTTACTGGTGCTGAAATTCGTATTGTCATCACTGAGCCTGAGACTGGAAACACATACCCATTACGTGCTTCCATTAATAACGTCTCTGGTTTTGTTGTGACCAGTGACCTTTATGCTGAGGTTAAAAATGACAAGGGCGAATGGATTTTTAAGTCCCTTGGCAAGCCAGGCAACATGCATTTGAGACCTATTAATACTCCATATCCTACAAAGGAGTCTTTGCAGCCTAAGCGATACAAGGCTCATTTGATGGGTACTACCTACTGCTATGATTTCCCTGATCTTTTCCGGCAAGCCATTGTCGCTGCCTGGAAAAAGTTCCCTAACTTGCGTATGCCTGAAGACTTTTTTACTTCCAGCGAACTGATTCTGGACCATTCTGGTGACCTTTCTGAGATTAAACGTGAGCCCGGTGCCAATACCTGTGGAATGGTTGCTTGGAAGCTTAATGCTAAAACTCCAGAGTACCCTCGTGGCAGGAATTTTATTGTTATTGCCAATGATATTACTTTCAAGATTGGCTCATTTGGTCCTCAAGAAGATTCATTTTTCAACAGTGTCACTGAGCTTGCCAGAAAGGAAGGTATTCCCAGAATTTATCTTTCAGCCAACTCTGGTGCCCGTATTGGTATTGCAGAAGAGCTTCTGCCGCTCTTTTCTGTTTCCTGGAACGATTCTGAGGATCCTTCCAAGGGCTTCCAGTATTTGTATTTGACTCCAGAGGCTTATGAATCTCTTGTCAAATCTGGCAAAAAGAGCTCTGTAATTACTGAACGTATTGTTGAGAATGGGGAGGAGCGATATAGGATCACTACTATTGTTGGTGCCGAAGATGGTCTTGGCGTGGAATGTCTAAAGGGATCTGGTCTTATTGCAGGTGCAACTTCCCGTGCCTACAAAGATATTTTTACCATTACTCTTGTCACTTGTCGTTCAGTTGGTATTGGTGCATACTTGGTTCGCCTTGGTCAAAGAGCCATTCAGATTGAGGGCCAGCCTATTATCTTAACTGGCGCTCCTGCCATTAACAAGCTGTTGGGACGTGAAGTCTACTCTTCAAATTTGCAACTCGGAGGTACTCAAATCATGTATAAGAATGGTGTGTCTCATTTAACTGCAAACGATGATTTTGCTGGTGTCGAGAAGATTGTTGAATGGCTTTCTTATATTCCCGCTCAACGTGATTTGCCTGTGCCTGTATTGGAGACTGGTGATAAATGGGACCGTGATGTTGAATATGTTCCTATTCGTAATGAACCTTATGATGTCCGTTGGATGATTGCTGGTCGTCAGACTGAAACTGGGTTTGAGCATGGATTATTTGATAAAGGTTCATTTTTTGAGACTCTTAGTGGTTGGGCCAGAGGTGTTGTTGTTGGACGTGCTCGTCTTGGCGGTATTCCTTTTGGTGTCATTGGTGTTGAGACCCGTCTTGTCGAGAACGTTGTACCTGCTGACCCTGCCAACCCTGATTCTACTGAGATGAATGTACAAGAGGCAGGCCAAGTTTGGTATCCTAACTCTGCTTTCAAGACAGCACAAGCTATCAATGACTTTAACCATGGTGAGCAGTTGCCTTTGATGATTCTTGCTAATTGGAGAGGTTTCTCTGGGGGTCAAAGAGACATGTACAACGAAGTTCTCAAATACGGTTCTTTTATTGTTGATGCATTGGTTGGTTACAAGCAGCCTATTTTGACTTACATTCCTCCTACTGGTGAACTACGTGGTGGTTCATGGGTAGTGGTTGATCCTACTATCAATGCCGATATGATGGAGATGTACGCTGATGAAGAAGCTCGCGCTGGTGTATTAGAACCAGAGGGAATGGTAGGTATCAAGTACCGTAAGGACAAACTTGTTGCTACTATGCGCCGACTTGATCCTACTTTCGCTGAGCTTTCTCGCAAAATTAATGAAGCTAAGGACTTGAACGATAAGGAGATTGCCAATCTTCGGGTTCAGCTTAATGAGCGTGAAAAGTTGTTATTGCCTGTCTACCAGCAGATTTCTGTTCAGTTTGCTGACTTGCACGACAGAGTTGGTCGTATGGAGGCTAAGGGTACTATTCGAAAAGCTCTCGAATGGAAGGACTCTCGTCGCTTTTTCTTCTGGCGTATCCGCCGTCGGTTGAACGAGGAGTATCTCATCAAGGGAATTGGAGAGGCACTTCCTAATTCTACCCGTCTTGAGCGTGTAGCCCGTCTCAAGTCCTGGTACTTCCCCAGTGTTAGTGATACTGACGATGATAAAGCTGTTTCCACAAAACTTGAGGAATCTCACAAAGAAATGGCAGCCAAGGTTGCTCAATTGAAGAAGGATTCAGCAGCGCAAAGCCTGATTTCATTTGTTCGTAATCACCGAGACCAAGCCGTTGCTGGTCTTACTCAAGCTTTGAAACAATTGACTCCAGCTGAGCGCGAAGCCATTTTTAAATCACTTTAAGATAAATGTTTACGGTAGTTATTTAATTTAGTTATAATATTTTATAATGATAAATTTAATTAATAGTTTTATAAATCCTTGGAAACTGAGAGTTAAAACTTAATACTTGATACTTATAACATCTACCTTATTTGATGTTCACGTGATATATTTATCTCATTATTACCTCATTGTACCACCATAATAAGATCATGACAGTTATGCTGTTTGGCAATTGAAGGCGATGGCTTAAATGTGCTTCAATATCTCGAAACAATTCCAAAGCCCATACTAAATCACCAGTTTAATTGCCATCGTATACTATTATTTTGTTATTCTTTAGATAATTATCTCGTAGTTTTTTTCCTAGTCTATCTTGTTCTTTAAATACTTTGTAATTCCATATAGTAATGCAGCTCTTCTTGTCCCTCCCTTTTTATTTTAACAGTAATTTTTTTTTTGTTTTTTTTTCTCATTCTTCCATCCAAACTTGTTCTTTCCTACACAGTTTTACCACCACGTTTTATAGAAAATAATCTCTAGCGTTTTAGAACGGCCTCAATTGAAATCTTGGAACTTGAAATTTCAATATATATTAGAAGTCAGCTTGATATTTTTCATAGCTGTCTGTTTGGCCAAAACGTCTAGAATTGGAAAGAGCTGCTTTTCATTTGCTGCACCACCACCACCACTACTTTCATCATTCAAAAGCCAAACTTGATATGGTATGTAGTTAGAGATTTCTGCGTTTGCCACGTATATTAACACTCTCCTAGAATCCTTCGGACGACTTACAAATGGAAGACTCTCCAGTCTCGGAAGAGCCTACGGTCCCAGTACCTGAGCTGGCTTCTGATAGTAAGATAGCAATTCACTTGAAATGATTTAGTTTTTGGTTATCATGCTGACTTTATTTAGGTGCTACTATGAAAGCAAAGCTATTACCTCCTTTGGATGACGATGAAATAGAAACTGATATTGAATTTGTTCATCACTGGGAAATAGAGGACTGGAAGGGCCTTGCACCTAAGTTATATAGTCCAGCCTTTGAAGGCGGCAACTTTTTATGGAAAATCTACTTATTCCCAGAAGGCAACAACACATCCTCGGTTTCAATCTACTTGGCCTGCGCACCCAAAGGCCAGGATCCCGCCGACCCTATAAAAGATGGTCCGAGTTGGGCCTGCTGCTCACAATTCGGTATTGTTATGTGGAACCCTGAAGACCCCTCAGTTTTTGCTAGCAGCGTTGCACAGCACCGATTTGAAGCGGAGGAGTCCGATTGGGGATTTTCCCAATTTCGAGAGGTTCGCCGACTGTTCCTAAAGCAACAGAACTTTGAGCATGCTCTGATTGAAAATAATAAGGTGACTATTTCTGTATATGTTCGAATTGTAAAGGATCCTACAGGTGTGCTATGGCACAATTTTAGGAACTATAACTCCAAGAAGGAAACCGGCTTTTCTGGAATGAAAAATCAGGGCGCCACGTGCTATCTGAATTCGTTGTTGCAGTCCCTGTATTTTACGAACGCGTTTAGACATGCAGTTATGGGCATTCCTACAGAAGATGAACCTGATAAGGTACCAGCAGCCTTACAGAGGGTTTTCTGCCAGCTCAATACTTCAGATGGTGTTGATACCCGAAAGCTGACTAGATCATTTGGTTGGGATTCTGGTGATGCTTTTACCCAACATGATGTTCAGGAACTTAATCGTGTACTTATGGATAATTTGGAGGGCAAGATGAAGGGTACCAGTGTGGATGGTATGCTCAGCAAGATTTTCGTCGGTCAAATGAAAAGTTATATAAAATGTGTGAATGTCGACTTTGAGAGTTCACGCATTGAAGATTACTGGGATATCCAGCTAAATGTCAAGGGAATGGCAACCCTTGAGGATTCATTTAAGGACTACGTTCAAGTTGAAACGCTTGATGGTGAAAATCAGTATATGGCAACTGGCCATGGTTTGCAGGACGCGAAAAAGGGAGTTGTATTTACTTCATTTCCACCAGTTTTACATTTACAACTTAAGCGCTACGACTTTGACTTTATCCGCGAAATGATGGTAAAAATTAATGACCGTTATGAGTTCCCAACTGAAATCGATTTGGCTCCGTATTTAGATGAATCTATCACACCTGAGGAATCATGCGAATACGCTTTACATGGAGTTTTGGTTCATTGTGGCGATCTCAACATTGGTCACTATTACGCTCTTATCAAACCTACAAAAGACGGTCATTGGTATAAATTTGATGATGAGCGTGTTACACGGGCAACCATTAAGGAGGTCTTGGAAGATAATTTTGGTGGAGATCCTTCGCCTGCTGATTCTTTAAAATCTCGAACATCTCGTCTAGCTGCTGGCTACAAACGACACACTAGTGCCTACATGTTAGTTTATATTCGCAAGTCTCGTTTGGACGAAATTCTGGTAGATGACAAGATCCCTGAGCATATCCAAGCTAGGGTACAGTCCGAGATTGAAGCTGAAGAAAATGCACAACGAGAACGAGAAGAGCAGCATTTATACATGTCTGTTAAAGTTGCATCCGTTGAACAGTTTAAGCACACTCAGCATTTTGATCTGGCTATTTGGGATCCTACTAAACCTGGCCTCGAAGGTCAAACTGTCGAAGCACAGGCAGTAACTTACAAAGCCAAGAAATCCATGAAACCTGGTGAATTCATTATTCAGGTTGCTACTGCTCTCAACTATTCAGATCCTGAACGTTTGCGTTTTTGGATGATGGTCAGTCGAGACAATAAAACTTACCGTCTTAATTTGCCAATTGACAATACATCTACTCTCACTCTTCAGCAGTTATTAGAAAAGGGTAGTCATCAATCTACAGAATTGAATTTATTCTTAGAGGAAGCCACGCTTGATCCTGAGACTCAAAAGCCTGTTCCCTGGCAAGACAAAGATACTCCACTTGGTCGTCGAACCTTATTGTTTATTAAGCTTTTTGATCCAACAACACAGACTCTTCAGGGAGTCATGACTTGGGTTGGCAGATCTCTGAATAAAGTAGGTGACGTCATTCCAGATGTGTTGAGTCAACTTAATTGGGCAGCTGATACCAAGTTGAGATTATTGGAGGAAGTCAAACCAATGATGATTGATGAACTCGATCCTAACTCCACGCTAATCGATGCCGAACTTGGCGACGGTGATATTATTTGTGTTGAAAAGGTAGAGGCAACTCCTCAGGATATCCCTGCCGGAGCATACAAAACTGCACAAGAGTACTATGAATTTTTACATGACAGAGTCCTGCTTACATTCAAACGTCGAGTTGATCCTGATAGCTATGCAATTTCAGAAGAGCCTGATGCTGCTAATCCCACTCATGATATTGATATCTGGCTTAGTAGATCTCATACTTATGATCAAATGGCGCAAGTTGTAGGTCAAAAATTGAATGTGGACCCTACACACTTGCAGTTTTTCACCACAAACCCTAATGGCACTATAAAACAGCCAGTTAAGCGAAACAACACCATTGTCTCACATATGATTTCCACCTCATACCGCAACCCATATACTCGGGTTATTATGTATGATGTGCTACGAATGAGTCTTGCTGAGTTTGAAAGTAAGAAGCTGGTCCGGTTCATTTACCTCACTGAAGGATTGTCTCAAGAGCATCGTCATGAAGTTCTTTTGCCTCAGAGTGGCACTGTTGCTGATCTTATTACATATATTTCAGCTAAAGTGAAATTGAATGAAACTGAGCAAGCCCGATTAGTTTTTTGGACCGCACGCAACCATGTGCTTGTTGAGGAGTTGTCTAGGTCAGCTTCTGTGATGACAATTGATGAAAGTGTCTTGGTTTATTGCCAGCAACTTGCAGATGAAGAAATTGAATGGATAGAGAATGGAGGACCCAGTGAGCAAGGATCAATGATCCGTGTATTCCAATACCACCGAGAGCCTAGTCACGCCCATGGAGTTCCATTTATGTTTTTACTGAAGCCTAATGAAACCTTTAACGAAACGAAGGTACGGCTACAGAAGAAATTGGGAATGTTTGACAAGATTTTCGATCGCATCAAATTTTCATTGATTAAAGCTGAAGGATATACTAAGCCCCAATATATTGATAACGACGAAGTGGTATTGTTTGATCATTTCAATGCCGATACAAATGGAATGTTAGGACTGGACCATATGACCAAAGCTCCTCGTAGGGTTCACGGAGAGCGAGCAATTTTTATTAAAAATTAAGAAAAAAATTACATTCAAAAATAATAAAAAAAACAGAAGTTACTTAGTATAATCAATTTTATTCAGATATAATCATTTAGATATCAAGCTCTAAATATTATTGTACACGTTAACATATATCAGACTTGAAAATTCTTGTTGTTCTGCTGTTTGAGTGAGGTTTTAATTTGTTTTGTTTTAAATCCTTAAACCTGCCGTTTGTACCATTTTTGCATTTATAGGGCGATTCAATCAGGAAACCAACAACAAAATGTCGATCTGAATGAATTTCAAAACAAGGGAATTTTTCAAAGTCTAAACTTATGGGATCTGAATATCCTTGTGAAAGAAAAGAAAAATAGACTTTTCATTTGTGTACACAGAGGCCTTGTATATCACCAAGGAACAAGAAAGTTGTTGGTTCCTTTGAAGAGCTATAAGGTTACTTTTATTACTTCCCATCTTGGAATTTAGATTTTTGTCTTTCTATTTATTATTTCTCATGTTTTTATTTTTGTTTTTATTTTTGTTTTTAATTTCATCTAGTTATTAGTTTTACAGGAAAAATCCTTTCCTTCTATTGTTTATACATTTCACTTGTTTTTGGTACGTTGCCAGCTTGGAACTTCATATCAATCTATTCTTCGTACAACTTTTGCTATCAATGAACTTATATACAGTGAATTGGCAACGAGGCTTGCCTCTTTCTGATGTTTCTTTTCCTGCCACTGGACAAGATGGAACTGGGATGTGCTTGCTTGCGGTTATGCTCTTTCTACTAGGATTGATATATGCCAGCATGTCCTATTTTTTTTGGAAGAGGCATTACGATCTGGTTATATTCAGTCATTTTAATCCTCTTTTACACAGAAGTCAGTTTGCATCTGGCAAAAGTGCTGACTGTGAAAAAGGGACCCTTGACGATGGAAAGGAGTTCACAATCTCACTCGAAGTCTATGCAAATGCACCATGCTATACTAGTGCTTTTATTCAGAGGAGCTCAATCATGGCAAGCCTGCAAAGATATGTGGTTTTTCTGTTTTCACTTGCCTCTTTATTATTTGCAGAAATTTTATACACAACTTGGGCAATTCAGTTCTTAACCAGACTTTACCAGGAACAAATGGAAACTGGAAGCATTGACCATGAATTTGTGCGTGATGAATTCCGTTTTGCACTTTTCTTGCTCATGGCAAGCTTGGTTCTGAAAGGATTACACGTTTCTGCTGTACAACTTGGTTTTGTGCTTGCTCATGAAGTACGTTATTCTGACACTCGTGATGCTACCAAAACGGTAGAAACCAAATATAAACGAATTTTCCAAAGAATTGCTATATTCGTTATTCTGGCTAGTACTTTGGCAGGGTTTTTTTGGTTTGGGCTGATTTCGGCCAATGGCAGAAGTATTATGCTTCCTGTATCAAAACCTTCTATTGCTATCCTTTCTTCTCCAGAGACAATTACTTCGGCAACATTTCAAGATATTACTTTGCTAGAGCATCAAAAAGAGATTTTGGATTATTATTCTTTGATTTCATACACAATCCCAGAGTCAACCTCTAAATCCAGTGTTATGGGTTATTTTCAAGTAGTGTTGTGTGGCTTGGTCATATTTGGAAACCTGGTGTTATGTTTCTTTGAACGAGGAAGTCAATTCATAATTCCTGAAGAAGGAGTATTTTCTTCTTCGAATTTACCCAATGAGGCCACCAATTCCAAAATTCCAGATCAGATATTTACTTCATTAAATTTATTGTCCAAAGGCTGTATAAACAGAGTTGGGCCCACATCAACCTCCACTTCAACTGGGCAACAGGATACAGACAGACAAATTTACAAATATATATTTGACGCTTCCGAGGAACAAGGTTCTACAGTTGAAAGTTATCTAGTTTATCACTTGGTTCACACCTCAGGTAACCTACAGCACCATACGATTTTTGCAAACATACCTTGCTTTAACTGCAAGAATAACAGAAGTATTTCTCGTTCTTTGTTAACCGATCCTCATTCATTTTTAGATGATATTCCGTCATTAGCTAAAATATCTTATTGCACGCCTCTATCTGATACTCAATTACCGAAGAGCGATGACCAAGTATTATCCTCAACCCCCTCTACAACTACTCCTAGCATTATTACAGTAAAATCCATTCTTTCCGCTTTGTTGACCGGAATTCCTATTCATTCCCAGATGTCTGTTTAGTTCTAACTACTGGAACTTAAATAGCATGTATAGAAAAGGACTAAAAGAAAACTTTGTAAACAATACCAAACTTTGAAAGTCATCAGCAAAGTGAAAAAAGGCTCTGAAATAGTCGGGCTCTGAACAATAGGATAGAAATAAGAACAAATATTGAATGATGAATGATTAAACAATAATGCATCTTGACTAGTATAAAATGTTTGTTTGCCTAAGACGAAAATGAAATTGTTTTTCAACCCCTTAATGGTCTAAACAATATTAGGATCGCTGATCTTTAGACTTGGCCTTACGAGTTATGATGACGGTCGTCGTCATGGATTGCGTACTTGGAAATGAACGTGTTTTTTCCTGACTTCCGCCTGTAAAATTACTTACGTATAGTAGTATGGGGAAGGTACGTCATTAACATGCAGCCGCATGTTTTGTGGCTCAACCTTAAATTAAGGAAGAAACCAATTTTGATTCAATATAAACAAAAAAAAAAATAATAATAATAATGGAGCAAATTGTAATATATGGTTTGTTTGTTTACTTTTCATTCAATCATCTTTTTATTAGGTGATTTAATTCGGTAAAAATAAACAAATATAAAAAAGTATAATACTCAGGCTTTATTAATTTAACCTCGTTTATTCGTGATTCTTTCATGTCTCCTGGTCTGATTGTACACGGCCAGCAGTCCAAACGATAGATGTTAAACTAATTTTGCAACAAATCTTTTATTTCCATAACCTATATGTTTATCTTGCAAAGATGTTGCACAAAATCATTTATACAATATTTTCATGTCTAATTAGAAGTTTAAATTGTATTTAGTTGCCAATGTTCATGTATTAATTTTGAATTTTAGCATGACCAAATGACATCTTTCAGAAACATACATGTAGGAAATATAATAATCAATACAATATATGATCTAATTTTAAAGCAATGGCAATGGATTTTACTTCAATAAATCAACTTATGACCCGGTCTCGTGCTAATTAATCTGCAGAATTTAAAGTGCTATATAAAATGTCGATTTAAGTTAGCCTAAGTAGCAACAAGTTAAGCATATACAGTATGCACACTGAATATTGAACTTGCTATTGAGGCAAAGCAAAAAGCGGATTTATATTATGATAATCATTCAATTGACAGCTGGGTTTTATTGATATATTTCACTTCTATTAACTTTACTGTCATTTCTTAGAGCTTTATTAATATTATTTTGTTAGTTTTTATTAGAGTCTGATTGTGAATTTTTTGCTTACTCCTAATCATATAGTAAATACTTGTGCAACAATCGGGGCATTTGAGTTGACACACCGTGAGATGTTGCGAGTCCCAGCAATTTATACCTATTTCCCGGAACTTACTAAATAATTGGTGTGAACTCATGGGCTGTCGTTAAAACAAAGCAGGCTATTTGAAGGAGGTATAGTTAGTTTTAAAGATCTTGCAATTTCAGATCTGACTTGAATCAGCAGCCGATACATTTTGAACTGAGAACACATATTTTATAAAACTGAATGCTCGGTCAATGTACGGGATGCTGTATATTCGGTGATTTTATTTCAATTCTACCCTTGCCAGGACTTCAACTGCAACTCAACACCCTGATCTCTGAGACACAAAGATTAATAGCAACCTACTACGCTGAATTAAAACAATTAAACTGAACACCAGTTTGATACTGTCTTAACAGCTCAACTCAAATTCGTCTCTCACTGGATCAATTATGCTAACAGCTTTCACTGAACGATGCAGGTCCTCATCCATTCTTTTCCATTTTTAAAGTAGAATTTAATCTCTAAATTACAGTCCTTTGACCAATCGCTGCATACGAATATGACTAAAATAAGGATTTAACAGCCTGCACGATGCTACGAAATGTGCATCCAAAATGGATATAAAGCTGATTTGAATCAAGATTGTTATATTTCCTTTACTTTCTCTTTCTCTTTTTCTTTTTTTTTTTTTTTTAATAAATTAGTGTGACACTTCCA
Source organism: Geotrichum klebahnii (assembly GCA_030570935.1). Taxonomy (NCBI): domain Eukaryota; kingdom Fungi; phylum Ascomycota; class Dipodascomycetes; order Dipodascales; family Dipodascaceae; genus Geotrichum; species Geotrichum klebahnii. Next base: position 191,319 of record JAJLWW010000001.1, on the reverse strand, counting down.
CTTGGATTCTTCAGAAAATGCCAATTGATTATTTAGTTAACATTAAAATTATCCCTATTAATTTTTATCTTCATTATTCAAATTTTATTACACTAGTCGCCCGATACCTCTGCAGGTTGGGCAGTTCATGGAACCAAAAATATCTGAAATCATGCCTCGACCTCGGCACCGTCCACACATGACTCCTCCGATCCGAGCATCACCTGGCCCGACAACGACAGCTGAAGGATTAGCGCCTCTTACGACGGTCGTTGGACCATAAGAACCGCCAAACCCTGGAATAGTTGGTCTAAATAATGGGGGTACAAAAAAGCTTGGTGTCGACTGGTATACAACAGCCGCGTTTTGATGAGCAAATAACTGATAACAATCCTTACAAGATTTCCCGTTTTTCAGCTTGACACCTGTGTTGTTACATTTATAGCAATGATAATTGGGAGGATAAACCCAAGGTATTCTATTTTGTTGACGAGGTGGCGGTGCTTGATACCTCTGGGGCGGTGGTGGTGCTGAGGTGGAGGGCTTACCTCCATATGTGTGTGAAGACGAAGTACCGGGGTAAGATGAATTGCCACCATGTAAGGTGGAAGAAGATGACGATGAAGATTGTTGAAAATTCTGCGGATAGCTTTGCTGGAAATTATGCTGTGGCTGCTGCTGATAATTCTGTTGATAATGATGCTGCTGCTGCGGCGGTGGCCGTTGCTGAGAAGCAGCAGGCCGTGAAGATGCAGCGGAAGAATTTCCCTGGCCTTGAGCGACATATGGAGCATTCATGTTGACTTCCGCAGTCTGCTCAAACATTGGATTGGCGACAGGTGTATATGGAGGGGGAGGAGGTCTATTACTTTCATCCTCAGGTAACTTATTCCCTTCCGGTCCCTGGGTATGTTGACTCTGTGATGCCATGGTAGTGAATAGTATAATCTATGCTGATTTTTTCTTTGCAAGCAATAGAACAAGACTTTTTAGAAAAGAACTGGTTTTGTGGAAGTGAAAGAGAATATATAAATCAAGTTGAAATAGATTAAAATACAAAGAAAAAGAAGAAAAAATGGGTTGAGAAACGCAGTTTCGCTGAAGTTGAAAACAGGTTCCAGGTATTTCTTTGGTCAGATGCCTCCAACCAGGCTTAGTATCTACAAAGTTGAGTCAAGCCATTCGTTCATGCTTAGATAATTTAGGAGAGATTTTATTATTTTTATTATTTTATTTTCTTGGTCCGGTGTGGGAGAGGGTACTGGACTTACCACTATGGGGTGGTGGCTGGTCTCGCTTTGTTCAAAAAAAGATCTAAAAGACGTAAAAAATACTCGGCAACAGGGAATTGAACCCCGGTCCCCCGCGGGCTGTTTCGTTAGAAACTTGACAGGCGGAAATTCTAGCCACTAAACTATTGCCGAAAGATGTTAAAACTAAGTTGGTAGTGCTTTTATCAAGCCTTTTCTATTCATATACCCATATTTTTTTGAAGCTAACATTTCCTTGCAAAAGGTTTTTTACGTGGTACCTTCTGATTGTGCTTTCAACTGGAAGGCGGGACTCCAAAGATTAATCGAAAGCTTTAATTCATGCGACACGGCTATGGTAGTGAAAAACTACGATCTGATAATAATACGAAATTCTCGAAGGTGCTTGGTAATCGTTTATTTTTATTTCATGTTATTTTGTTATTTCTA
>JAJLWW010000001.1:127500-189540 GCA_030570935.1 Geotrichum klebahnii | reverse complement strand
GAAGCTAACATTTTTTAGTTTTAATCAAAGCTGAGGTTAGTTAAATGTAAATATATCCACAAATTTTAACTCTAGTCCAAGTCAAAGAAAGAGTGAAAGTGTAGAGATATATTGTGGGCCAAAATAAAGGTATTCATGAGCATGTGAAACTTCAAGGCTAACTGGATCTTGTGAAAATTGGCAAAGTCTGATAGCAATTAAGCTGAATATAGTTAAGCTTTTCTCTTTATATCATAAATATTCCAATCATTTTATTTTCTGTAATTTTCTGTTTACTTGGAAGTAAATAAACTTTTATTATGCTCTTGTACCAGTCTCACAAGCAACTTTTACTTTTCACGGCGTGTACAACATTAAAGAAATAAGTAATTAATAAAATGGCTAATATGAGTTTGATAATACTCTGAACTCTGATAGTTTTGGGGTAACTTCTGGTGGCCTTCAGTCCAGGCTTTGTGGTAATCCTGCACAAGAATTTCTGGAGAATCCATACGTGGGTTAACATACCTTCAGCTGTTCAGAGAAGAGCCATTCAATTGAAATTGAAGGGATATTGTCCTATAATGAAAATAGACCTTGACACAGCAGGTTATGTAGTAACTGGACTCCATCAAGGATTCCCAATTTTGCTTCCACAGTCTTGTACGGTTTGACTCCGTCGGATAGGGTGATGATAAGACAAGAAACCAGAGCTTCTAAATATTAGAGATCTTTCAACTTTTTCTAGAGTAAATATAGTATTGATTGGAGTCAGATTGCATGATACTTGGAAACGTGCTCTGTGACTGGTTCAAGTCTAGGTTGATTAAAATTTAATTTGAACTTATAAAATCAATGGAGGTTGAAAACTTTGAGATAACTGGTATTGGTACAGTGCTCTTAATGAATAGCAGCAGAGGCTAATTATGGAACTCTTCTTCATAGAAATGAAAATTTCAAACCTATACTGCTTGCAGTATGGAAAACACTTGTGATAGGAGTTTGACAAAAAAAAAATCTGAGAAACTACTACTGTCTTCTTAACTGCCATCAGTGATATTTCTTTTGATCACACCTAGACCTAGTTGTGATTGAGCTGCGATTTATAGCCATCTGGTTTGTAAATTCAATCCTTTACTTCATGTATAAAATATTCGGCTCTACGATAAGTTGACTAGAATAATTTTTCATTAAACACTCAAAGGGACCACAGATTTCACTGATTATCCTTCTATTTTCTAACTTACATACCAATCATCTACCCTTTTAACAGCTCATTCATTAAAATTATATTGTTTCAAGAGTCAAGTATGTAAATTATTGTATCCCTTTTCTGCTCTGAAGCCATTTTCTTGTTACTTTATAATTGGGTTTGACGCAGCGGTAGAGCAACCGATTATTTTGTCATCGAAAAGTTTGAACCACAGTGATATCCAGTAGTAACAAAATAATTCATCAGGTTAATTCTACAAAGTAATATTTTCCAAGGAAGGCAGGGCTATTTTCATACATCTAGGTATATTAGCAAAATGAACATATAAAAGTGTGTTCCAGTGCTGCTATATCTTCATCATAATCACCCAGTCTACCGAGATAATCGATCTTTTGTAAATTCAAACATCAGAAACTTCAGCATAGGCAGTCACTCTCCATTTCCAAACTTTTCAAGAGGAGCTCGTAATTTGGTCTTTGTACCACTCAACGGAAAATGAGTACAGCCAAATGTAAATATGCCTTTACATCCGTCTTCCTTTATTTTTTATCACTGACGCAGGTGATATATTTAGAAAGACAAACTGCGTACCATTGGATTTTGTCTTCTGCTGTTAAAACTTTTGTCAATTCGTTGATTAATATCCTGCCAAGTGGAGTACGTATTCAAGCGCAGTTTAAATGAAAGCTTTTTTGAAAAGCAATTCGTCAAAAACGTAAATATCAATTGGTTGTCTTTACTCTGGTCTAGTTAGATACAGTTATTCTTTCTGAAAGATTTTTTAATCAAGTTTTTAGTGTTGGCTTGGTTGTACGTCCTTGCTAATGGAAGGTTAGTCTTAGAGTATAACTCAATTAGTTAATAAGTAGGCTTAATTGAAGGTCTTTATTAGTTACTGTAATGAACTTTTTAAAACAAACTTATATTAAACCTGGAAAGATAACATCTGGAAGCGAATGGTTATAGCTTAGAGTATGCTTTAGAGACTTTGAAAAACAAATTGGTAGTACGCAATGGCTAAAACTAAATGCTTTTATTAGCTACTTGGGATGTCGAAATCAGTCAACATCCCATCCATTTCTGAACATGGACTGCCAAAAGATGACGAAAGCAACTAGAAAGAGAAAGCACTTTTAATTTTACCAGGAACTGTAATCAATCTTTCCTTTTACATAAATGCACTAAAACGTTGATATAACTAGTAAATTTTTTTTCAACTAGTTTCATCTAATTGAAAAAATAGGTCTAGATTATACAATGACAACATTGTTACAAAGTTGCTTGCCATTGCCTATAGAAATAGGCTGAGCAAAGTTTTAATACAGATATTACAAGATACTTCATTTCTAGATTATATCAAAAATTGAACTAAATCTGGTTGTACAAATCCTGCGACCCAAGGTTTTCTTCAATCCAGTTGAGGAAGTTGACTAAGTTGAGCATGAGTACGCCTAAGCCTCGAGATAGTTCAACAAAGATCAGTTAATATGTTCTTTTGTTAGAACTATTGTGTATATTAACATTTGAAATATTCATATTTTGAATTTGTTTATTCCTTGACATTCTGGTCATACTAGCATGCCTTTCTCATTTCTATGACTTCCTGTGTTTTCTCCTGAGCTGGACTCAGACCGATAAAAGTAAATTAAATAAATCCACTCTGATCACCGTTTAAGTGCTTACACACGCTTCGTATTCTTCCTCTGCCTATACGTATTCATTATTAAAAAACAGTCGTTAAGGAATTGTCTCTAAAATAGAGTCAGCCATTTAGCAATTTTTATTTTTTACGCAATGAAACCTTTGGAAAGTTTTAATGTTGGTGTTATACCCACATCTCATCATAAAGTGTTAATTAGATAACTGGAATAGGGGCTTATTGGCAAGGAAACGAGAAATGAAAGCAGCTCATATCTATTATTGTATCTTCTTTTATTTAAATCGGTAGTAGCATAAGTTGAGTACATTTCTAAACTTGGTTGCGATTGAAATTTACTGTACTTATTCGACTTGTTTATTAAAATGGCTTCACCGATATAGTAGTATTTTAGCAGTCAATTTATATTACCTGACGATGTCCCTCATTCCATGGACTTGAATAACGCGTTACTACTGGCATCGATACACCAGTACAGTGACTGATGTATTGGATACCTCCAGGGTTTCCATGGATATCTGTATTTCTCGACTGCCCGCATACCTGCCGTTGGATTCGCATCATTTCATATCTAAGCATTTTTTGCTGCACATTCTTTATGCTTGAAAATACCCCAGTATGGTATAAATTAGGGGGAAAACTGGTCTGCGGACTGAAGTTTGTAGGCCAAAGTGCATGCACAGAATGAAGTTGGCACGGAGATTGACGTACTCAATCACATTTTTGTCAATATTTGTATCAACTTAGACTCGCGTTTTTACTCTGCTCAGCCGGCGTTCGATCAGCTTGACTCGTATTTTTCATCTACATTGTGTATCCAACATGGGCCCACCAAAAGTACCATATCAACTTTAGAATTCTAGATAGAGAGCCAAGGTTCATTGCAACTACGTTTACCAGCGGAACTCCTCAGAACTTGAGTGCGTCACGTCACGATAAACATTGCGAGTTGTCAGGCAGACACGCAGCTTGAAAATGATCAGAGTTTAACAAGTACCTGAGGGGAGTAAATCCTTCGATAGATCAACACCAGGACATCGGAACAAATAGCTGATATTTGCTTGTCTGATGTTCCATTTGTTTACCTTTGAAAGACTTTGTTTGTATAAAAGTTATTTATTTGCCCCTTATAGCTCCCAGTGACCAGCGGCCCGTTCTTCCTTTCTCCTTCTGGCGCCGTAGGAGATTTTCTTGGTGTTTGGGTTTGAACTAATTGAAAAATCGTTTCGGGTTGAGTCTTTTTTTCTCCTTAAACAAAAAGGGAGAGCGGACCAAATACCTGCGCAAGTGTATCTGTGCACTCAGAATTTTAAGTTACAAAGGACCCAAATATTACAAAAACGAACAAATGTCAACAAAACACTCAGAAGAACCTTGTAAATGAATCATAACATACTTTATTAAATAACAACTCCTTCATATCTCGGACTAATATAAATATAAAGCGTCTCCCCCAAGAAGTTTTTCACTTATTTTTCTTTTCATTAGCAACTTACTCCTTTTCAATCGTTCAAAAACTCCTATATTTACATATTCAAAACTATTAAACACACATACAAAATGAAGTACTCTGTCGCTGCTACTGCTGCCTTCGTTGGCGCTGTCTCTGCTAGTTTCGGTAACGTCACCACCGTCACTATCCCTTGTGAAATCACATCTACCTCTGTCGTTGAGTCCTACGTCACATACTGCCCTGAGGCCACTACCTTGACTGAGAACAACAAGACCATCATTGTCTCTACTCCTGGCACCATCACTGTCACTGACTGCCCCTGCACCCGAACTTCCGTCGAGACTACTGTCACTGTTACCACATGCCCTGTTTCTAACGGTACTCCCGTTCTTCCTTCCAGCATTGTTCCCGTCACAACTGCTCCTGCTAGCGAAGCTCCTACTACTTCTGCTGCTGGCAATGTCACTGTCTCTTCATCTCTCCCTGTCTCACAGGGTGGTGCTGCTGCCATTGGCGTCTCTGGTGCCCTTGCCGGTGTCGTTGCCGCTGCTGCCTACTTCCTTTAAGTCAGTGCACCTTAATGTTAGAACATCCCATACATAATTTATTTAAACGAACATAATTAATGAAACCTTGAATTAAAATTTTTGCTTTATAAAATCGCACATTGCCTTTCGAGTATATATCTGCCTGCTCATGAATGAAATACTATATTTTCAGTCTATTCCTATGTTAACTCAAGATATTGTTCACTTGTTCGACTTGGAGATAGCTCATATTAGACCACATCATACAAACTATGGCATCGTAAGCCGGCGTGAGTAACAGACAAATAGGTCTGGCTTGTCTTTTCTTGATTCTCTGCCACAGTCTTTGGTTTTGTATTATGTTGGCTGGCGGTCTTCAGCTCTTTTTGTCTTCGTGACGCAATTTCTATTTTTAATCTTTGTTCCAGTTTTGTGATTTTTGCATTCGCAACATCATCTTTGTAGTCCTTATATAAATTTAACTACCAACTCAAAATTTAACTCAAAAATGTATTAATATATTACCTTTTACATTTATAAACAACGTACCTTTGTACCCTTTAACCCTCACCAAGCTATGACTACAATGCCGGCCACTATTGAATTTTCTTCCTATCTGAATAGCCTCGTCAGCTTGGGCAGAAGTGCTTCAGGAGGAACTAGCAGAAATCACACTCCACACTCCATTCCTATCAGAAGATTTGAAACGACTAGTAGGGCAGCGTCTCGAGCAAGAGCAATTACTGCAGGAGCCGGCGGTGGTGAAAGGGTCATCTGTGCCATCTGTGAAGGAAGAGGTGCAGCCACTGTGGTTGGACTCTGCTTCATCATTACGGCTACCAATGAATGCATTCTATGCAATATTGTTGACTCACAGACATATATTAGAACTCTCCAAAAGCTAGATGTGTTTGACCCGACTGAAATATTGATGCCCACCTCTTCTCATTCCGCAGGAAAATCAAAGCTATACTCACTGATTGAGAACTATTTTGGAGACGCTCGTATTGTTCCGACCGCTAGAAAACAGTATAATGCCTCAGCTGGCATGGATTATCTGGTTAAATGGGCCTTTCCAGGAGAAACTGAAACCGTAAGTTACGAATTGAGTGATAAATACTTTACAGCCTGTGCAGCAGCAGTAGCTATCGAATACACTCAAGCAAAATATCATTTTGACTATACAACAAGGTCAATAAGAATCAAATTCCAGGCAAGTGAAGATAGTGTGGCTTTGACCTCTAGCACAATCAAGTCTCTGGAGCTAGTTCATAACGCAATTGACCTAAAGCGAGGCATGTCACTATTTAAATTAATGAATCGGACACAAACAGCTATGGGATCAAGAATGCTGAGATCTAGTTTACTGCAGCCACTTACCAATCAAGAAACTCTGATAAAACGACAAGACGCTGTTGAGGAGCTTTACAAAAATCCAATTACATGTACAGAAATCAGTAAAAGTAGGTATGCCAGTTGTAATTCTGGGGTATAATCTGACTAGTGAATCTTTAGAACTGAAAAGATTTGAAGATCTAGATAGGCTGCTTACCTCCATGTCCACAGTTTGGAAAAACACAAAAAAGCTGGGCATTAGCGACTACAGAATAAATCAGTTGATTATGTTAAAAGAAGCAATTGATTGCTCTTTAGAAATGTTTGAAACTATGCATGATATGAAATGTGCTCTATTAGTGGAGCTTCGAGAAATTTTTGGGTCGTCTGTGGTACTAAACGTAAAAAGCCTTCTAGCAACTATTATGACTGAAGATTGTCGATGGGCACAGAGTGCACTTGAGATGCGCAAACAAAAGTGCTATGCTGTGCTGTCAGGTACAAACGGGTTTCTGGACATAACAAGACAACTATACGAAGAGTACAATACTGATATTGGAGAGATGGTACGAGGGTATACTGCGGAGCATGGTGTGCAATTTGAAACTAAATATGATATCAAACGAGGCTATATATTGAAGGTGAGAAATACAAATTTTCCGAGCAATGATGAAGGAGATAGCTTGCCAGATATATTCATCAATAAACACAAAACCAGCAAATTTTTAGAATGTACTACCCTGGAGATGATCAAGTGCAACACGAGAATAAACAATGTACTTTCTGAAATTATTCTAGTGAGCGATCAAATTATAGAGACATTATTTCAGGAACAGCTGGCTCCACATCTCTCCGACTTATTCAAAGTGTCTGAAGCAGTGGCCGTGCTAGACCTTCTATGTTCGTTTACAAGTCTTGTCTCATCTTCGAGTGCTGGCTATGTCAGACCTCAGTTTTCTACTGAGACAGCTCACTCCAACAGGCTTGCGTTAAAGTTGGCTCGACATCCTATATTGGAACGTACCATGAAGTACAAACCTTTTATTCCAAATGATTTTTATGCTTCGCCAGATACTGCGCAATTAAATATTATCACGGGAGGTATGCGACTTGTTAAAGCAAAAAAAAAAACTTAAAAATGACATATTAACGCATTTGGGTTTAGTTAATATGAGTGGAAAGAGTATCTATCTGAGGTCAATTGCCCTTTTAGTTATCATGGCCCAGACAGGTTGCTTGTATTCATTATTTTTAATTTTTCCGACCTTGATTTTTAATACTAACTTGAACTCAGTATCCCTGCTCAGTATGCGGTATTACCAATATATAAATCATTGTATACCAGAATTACACCAGACTCGAGCGATTTGCTTAGCTCTACGTTTAGTGCCGAGATGACCGAAATGGCATACATTCTACATAGTATCGGATCAACTGATACTAACAGAACGACTCCCACTCTACTTATTATTGATGAGCTAGGTCGTGGGTCCAGTGTTGTGGATGGACTGTCCATTACTCTAGCCATAGCAGATAAACTTGTTCATTGTCATACTCCGTCGACTATTACTACAGTATTTATGTGTACTCATTTCCAAGACCTTCCTAAACTCATGGGCCAGCGACCAGGCGTATCGACGCTACGTATGAAAGTTAATGTAAGTGAGGGTACCTGAATATATTTATAACAAACTACTAACATTGAGGGAATTCGGCATAATTCTAGATTGAACATGATGGCATGACAATGCATTATAAAGCAATGAAAATTCCTAGTGATGCTCCCGAACTTCATGGCTATGGATTACAAGTTGCTCATACCCTGCCGTTTCCGAAAAGCTTCTTGGAGTATGCGGAAACAAACAGGCAGCAACTTGTGGATACCAACGAAGCTCGCAAATCGGCTCATGAAAAATCTCAACAAATCTTGGGACGCAAAAAGGCAATTGTAGACTTGTACGAGGCGTTGATCCATATGAGCAACATGCCTGGAGATTTAGATGAAGACACGCTGAAAAAGTGGTTACTGCATTTGCAGTACAAGTTTATTGATTCGGTGTCATAAGCATGAGAGAAGTTTACATAGTTATATGTATAGAAGTCATAGATTTATCTTGTTCATTACTGGTGTTATAAAGGTGGAAAATAAATAAAACCTCAAGATTAATGAGATTCAGTAACAGGCCATTGGTAAAGACCCTCGTGGTCACGGACATAGTTTCTGTCAGTCAAGAATTTTCCAATGCTCTTTGGACCGCGAGATCCATAGGGGTAAGATTCAGGAATTACAGTTTCATCTTGCTCAATTCGGCGCAAAAGAGGTGTAAATAGCTGCCAAGAAACATGAAGTTCATCATCACGAACAAAGTTAGAGTGATCGCCCTTGAGAGCATCAAGAATAAGAGCTTCATAGGCTTCGGGGATTCTAAGATTGGCGTAACGAGAATGGTAAGTCAAATCAAGATCAGTGATAACGGTACGAGTGGTGAGTCCAGGGTATTTGGAATTCATCTTCAAATAAATGGCTTCTTCAGGTTGCACACGGATGACAAGTTCATTACGAGGAATGCTTTGGAAAATACCCTTTGCAACGTCCTTAAACTGAATTCTGATTTCAACCTTGTCCTCATCAAGAGCTTTACCAGCACGTAGAATAAAGGGAACTCCCTCCCATCTTTCGTTGTGGATCTGCAAGTGAAGAGCAGCAAATGTAACTGTTCTGGAATTGTTAGGAACAGTTTCATCATCTGTATACGCAGGTTCCTTGCCATCTTCAGACTTGCCATACTGTCCAAGAAGAGTATCTTCAAGAGTGAGAGGAGCAATGGCCTTCAAAAGTTTTACCTTCTCATCACGGATATCCTCAGCCTCAAAGGAAACGGGTCGCTCCATTGCAACTAGAGAAAGAACTTGCAGAAGATGGTTCTGCATCACATCACGAATGATTCCTATGGAATCAAAGTAACCTCCACGACCTTGGGTACCGAAAGATTCTTTAAATGAAATTTGAACATTTGAAATAGTACGGTTATTCCAAGAAGACGAAAAGAACAGATTACCAAATCGTAGAATGAGAATGTTTTTCACCATCTCCTTGCCTAAATAATGATCAATTCTAAAGATTTCGTTTTCTTCCCATGCTGGTGCAAGCTGGGCTTGCAGTTTTTGAGAACTTTCAAGATCACGGCCAAATGGCTTCTCAATAATCACACGAGCAGAGCCTTCATTGCCAGGGTAAACATGCTGTCGGAGATGAATAGATACCTCTCCAAATACAGATGGAGGAAGAGCAAGGTAAAAAAGACGGTCACGCTTGATAATCTTCATGTCATCCTCTAGGGCTCTGACGTGCTTGTTCAATTCTATGTAGCCTTCGTCTTGATCATACTGACCTGAAACATAGGAGCACTTTTCAAGAAACTTCTCAGCCAAAACCTTTGATTCCTCATCTGGGAGTTTGAAATAGCCAGAAATACGTTTCTTATATTCTTCATCAGTCATTTTGGTACGAGCATAACCAATAATTCGAACGTTTTTAGGGAGCAATTCATTGCGGAACTAATCCAAGTTAGAAACAGCAATTGAAATTTTACAATTTGTCCATGGGCTCGAGAGAGAGAAAAATGATACTCCAAAGTCAATTCAAGACTTATTCCACGAAGTTCAATTCAAAGTCAATACATACCAATCCAAAAAGTGCAGGGTACTAGAAGAATATCTAAGTTAGTAAAGAAAGTCTTATTTAAAAGAACCGAATATCCAAGGAAGGATACACTGATGACTTACAGTTTTCTTCTTAGCCAAATCTCCGGAGGCTCCGAGAACCACAATGACAACTTCATCCTGAATATCAGGAGCAGGGCGAGTGAGAGAAGAGCCGCGTCGTCTAGAAGCCATTTTATCTTATCTACTATATGGGATTATACCAATTGAACTGAACAAGAACAAAAAAGAAAGAAAAAGGTGTGGATGAGGATGGAAAACGTTGGAATAAAGAAAAGAAAACGAAATTTATGGGGTGGATTTTATTTTTTTGGTTTGTAAGTTCTTGAGGGAAAAAGATCTGGAAGTGTCTGAAGGAGGGGCTGTTTGAACTGGGAACAGGGATTTTCCAAGTGAAATAATAAAAGTCAGAGATATGAATAAGGATCACTGCAGATAAAGATAAAAAGGAAGGAAGAAAGGAAAGAAGAAGAAGAATGGAAAAGAGAAAGAAAAAAAACTATTTAAACCTTGGAATTCTTGGAATTCTCATAAGCCATACTCGCAGCACCATTATCATAACTATGTTGTGTTAGGGAAATAATTGTAGGAGGGGCCTTAATTCTCACCAATAGGAGCCTTATGTCATACAAAGTTTGCTGACTAATGATTGGTAAGCAATAGTACAGTTTTTTGCCAGAGAAACGTGTTAAATATCTTTCCGTTATCGGCGGCTTCCAACTTTTATCTCCCAATCGTCATCTTGATACTGGAAACTTGCTAGGGTTTAGCTATGGAAGCTTAAATAGCAGGAAATGAAATAGGGCCTGAAAAGTAGTCAAGCTGAAAAAGAAATATGATAGTATAAACAGAAATAATAAAATAATATGTAATAAGAACAAACATAGACAGCTCATGGCCTCAGCAACATTCATCGATAACGTCCTCCACCGGAATATCCTCCTCCGTTATATCCATCATTATAGCCACTATCATATCCACCTCGACCTCCATTATAACCACTACCTCCATTATAACCACTACCTCCATAGCCTCCGCTGTCACCTCGACCACCGCCATTGTAAACTGGTGGGGGTCGACCGCCACTAGAGTTCCCTCCTCGGCCAAATGAAGGCGTACCACTTCTGCCATCATTGTTGTTCTTGGTTTGCAATTTATTCATGAAAATAGTTTTAAACCCATTGCAAAGACTGACAATGTCAGGATATTCGTTCTTGAATAATCTGAATCCATTGGGAATAACTTTGACGTGCCATACCTCAACAGGAGAATTGTAGCCAGTTTTAAAAAGTAGTAGGAAATAGCCTGGTCTTTTATGGTCGAAACAGAATGCGTAAGTAGATCGCTTGGGATTTGCCTTAGTATATGTAGTCAGCCAGCCTTCAACCTCAGAGCGAGGTTTGTCTTGAAATTTGTCACTGGCCACCATTTCGTCTACTTTGCGAGCCATAGCCTGAATGTGCATGACAATCAACTCATCCAAATCGCTGTACCGTGCACTCTCCACTTGTAAAATACGGCCAACTGTGTATTCATTTTCCTTGTCCATCTCAAGTACATCCACATGTTGGAAGAGCATATCTGCAACCTTCCATGTTACGGCAATATGGTCATATCCACGAGATGATGGTCGAATCACAACATCTCCCCGCTGCAAAGATGCTAAATATTCTTCTGCTTGCCTGGAGTTGAATGGCCTGAATAAAGGATGCTTGATGACTCTGCCTAATCGCTGTTCCTGGTCGCGCTTCACTGCAACCTTCGCATTATCATTCTCCTCAGCAGCGTAGTTCCAAGTCTTAGGATCTCGTCGCTGTGATTTTTTCTTCTGTTCCATAGCATTTTTAATCTCCTTGGGTGCAGTGCTTAACTCTGCTGTGAACTTACTGTAATTGATATCCATAATTACAGCCTGTACCGTCTGACCAAAGTTAAACATCGTACTGGGGTGTGGCGGCCTACCTCCGTTGCCACTGTTATCAAACATGTTTGATGAACTGACATTTCCTTCCACTCCACATGCAAGCGCAGCAACCAAATACCGATCAGCTACCCGTCGAATGTTCACAGGAATAACCACTCCGTTGTGTAATGTTTCCGTAGTCTCCCCCGTTAGCATGGTAAACACATCCATTTCTGTCAGAATGTGTATCGGTGCTCGCTTCTCCTCGTAATGACGTTGTAATTCACCTTTGATCATCTCCAGAGTCTCCCGCTTTTTTTGATGGAATTTCTTTTCCAGTTCATCTGCATATTCTTCTAAGATAAGCTCGTTCAACTTTTCGGGATCTTCTGAAATCAAATGAGCAATTACACCTCCAGAACCTTCATATGCAGCAAGATCTTCCTCGTCTAATTCCAAAGCATCAGCAGCCATTTTTCGGCCAATGTCATAATCTTCGGGGTGAATACGAGTAGCATCAAGAATCTCAGTTTCCTCGCTACGCACAGACCCACTATCATATGGGATTCGCAAAAAACTGGCACAGTTCATAAAGATCTGCTTAGTAGTTATGTGTTCAGTAATGAGCTCACTTCTGTTTGTCAATGTACCACCATGACTTTGGATTCCCTGAAGCATACCAGAAGCCTTTCTAGGACCTAGACCAGCAACATAAGGGAGAACGTTTGAAACATATGTATTTCTCACTGCATCATTAATGTCAACGCCAACTAGGTTCACAAAGTCCACAAAAACAGACTCAACAGCATCTTGGAAAATCTCATCAGGAAGGAGATATTGGAATGGATGAATGGGAATAGCAGAAATTTCTTTTCCAAGAGCAGCGTATTCAAAAAGAGGAGATTGCAAATAACGAGCCAGTCCCACACAGTAACGAGATAAAGTGACTTGATCTGGAAACTGCTCAATACCACGCTGAGAATGTTGATACAGTCTGGCAACTTCATCCTGAACCCAGATAACCTCAAGAGGATCAGTGGCATCCGTATCTCCACCAGCAGACAAATCTTCTTCCTTGATGATATCGAGAAGTATTTGGTGAAATCTATTTGAGTTGACAGTATAACCAGCAATGCCAACCACATCTGGACTCCGACGATTCACAAGGTCGACAAAGGATGCTTTAAATTGAGTTTCTTTAGGATTATCGAACTTAGCGTACTCCAAAACTTCTCCATCTTCATCCATCACAATGGCAAGGACGGCATCCTTACCAAAATCGCCCATTCCACATGACATGGCCAACACACGAGCAGTGGTACCTGCCTCATACCCACGGGGCTTATATGGAGCTTGATTAACTTTGGCTGAAAAGTTCTTTCGAATTTCAAAATAAAGAGATCTCGTGCAGTCAAGTCTGAGATCCTCTTTAATATTATTACAGATGAGAGGGATAATTTTCTTGGAAGTAGTTTTCAATACAACCCGGCGAGCGTCATTCCAAGCTTTAGCAGTGTCAGACACAGCGTCTGAGGCAAAATATTTGGTGAATAACTTTTCAAAAAGTGTTGTTTTATAGTGGGGATATGATATGCGAACAAGCACCAGACCCTCAGATTCAGCTCGCAACATACGGAGATATAACTCAGGTCGCAATCTTAATTCTTCAAAAGTTCGGTTTGCAGCGTACTTAAAATCCATGTACGGACTTGATTCATCGATCTGTTTTTTGCCCTTATCAGTTAATACGATATCCACTTTAGCCTCTTGCCAAAAGGTGGCACGCAAAGACTTGCGAACTCTAGGTTCATGAAAAATTTCCCCCGCCAACATCTGCTGAGCAGAATCGAGAGCTTGAGAAGCACTGGCATAGCCTGAAGGTGAACCATCAGACAGCGGTTTGGTGTATTCCTCCGCCAGAACCTCAGGTAAAGAAGGTGGGTCTTCGGCAAAGTAAAGACGTTGGACGGATGCAACATTTTCACCAAACTGTTCAGCAGAAATACCGAAGGAGCGGACCAATTCGTAGAGTTTACCGTTGCGAATCCGTTCAAATCGACCAAATCGGCTGTGACGCTTTGTTGATCCAGCGGACTTGATAGCAGCAAGATCTTTTAGATGAGACGAGTATTTAAATTGAAGATAATCCATAAGATCTTGGTAGTCAACAAGTTCGGTTGCAGATGAGATCATCTCACTGTAGGTCAAATCGGAAGCACCAAGAGAATCGTACACGCTGGATACAGACTTAGATTTTAGAAGCATACCATGAAACTCAATGTCAAGCTGAACAAGACGCCATAGATCATCTAAAGAAAATAGATTTTCAATAATTGGCTTGGACTGTGTAATAGAAGCATCAGCGCCTTCCTCTTTCTTGAAATCTCTGACAAAGAGTAAATAGTCTTTTCTGTGATACCAAATAAATGGAACCTCAAGATTTTCTTTGCAGATAAACTCAAGAACTTTGCGCGTAGCTTTTTGAAACGGTTCTTTAATATGAGGTTTGGTGTAAAAAAGAGTTGATTTTTCTTCAGTAAGTTTTTTAACAATCCAGTCTTGTTCTTTAATAAACTCTTCATCAGTGAGTTCATAATTGTCTTTAAGTTGCGCACGAAGTAATTGATATCGCTCTGGCTCGTCCTTGGTTCTGATTGCGTTGTCTTCGTCAGTGAGAAGTCGATCTTTAAGCTCACCAGGTTCAAACACATCTTTGAGTTCAGGACCAGCATTTTCAGCATCTTCATCACTCATATATTCAGGATTACCCATTTCGTCTTCACCCTCCAAGGCCCATTCATAGTCGGCACCATCACCAAAAACATCATACAGTTCGCCAAGTTTGTCTTCATCCAGTCCAGATACCCTGACGGGGATAGTAGTTGGCTTGCTTGATCGATGGTCGACTTCGCGCTCACGATTCTGGTCGTCATCTGAAAATTCATCCTCTTCAATAAAATCATCAAACTCGTTGACAGCACCACGATTGAACTCCTCAGGTCTACCACGAGGGCGTTCCTCATCTTCTTCGTCATCATCTGAAAACATATCATTGAGTCCACGATGGCCATTGTCGTCATCGGCACGCTTTAAACGCTTAAATTGTCGAGAATCTGAAGGTTTTCGATATGCAGTTCCTGTATTTTCGAGAAGTAAATCAAGATCATCCTCATCAAGATCGTTAGAAGGGCGAGCATGATCTGGATCGTCTTCGTCATCAACATTGTCACGCGATCGATGTCTTCTCTTCTTTTTCCTTCGTTTCCGGACATGGGAACTGTCATCTGAGCCGTCACCTTCTTCTTCGTCTTCGTCCTCATCATCGACAATAAATCCGCGTCGAACCTTTAAAATTGATTAGAAAATTTGAATAACGGAAGAAAATTACTTTAAATTAGCTTACCTTTTCCATTTCCTCTTCGTTATCTTCTTCTTCTTCTGAGGTATCAATATCTCGGTCGACATTTTCTTCGTCGTCGTTATCATCGTCTCTCACTTCATCTTCATCGTTTTCGGGTTTTTGGTCTTCGTAAGACCCTAGATTATCATCAAAGTGATCTGACATGATTGAAATGCAATAAGCCTGTAATTATTGGTAATTAGCAAGCCAAAAAGCATGAAAAATTGCCATAAACTGTGGGCTTTGTAGTGACAGGAATGAAAAGTTCGTCGCTTAAAGCTTGTTGAAAAGTGTATGGTGGTGGTGGGTTTCGTGTTAGGGATCTTCACCTAACAAAAATTCACTGCCCTAACCGCTAAAATAGATGTCTTATGTCATAAAGTCTTTGTTTTAAGTCTTAGGTCCCATGTCCCAAATTATTCTGGCATTGAGGAAATTCCACCATTTCCGCTTGTACTTGGCTATAATCGGACTTTTTGCCTTAGTAGAGAACTACATAATAAGCCATGCTGGTACCAGCCGGATATCGGATATTTGTACATTAACTCATCTTCAAAAGTGATGAGGTGAGCTAATCTAAACAATGTCAATTACGGCACTATGGCATTTATTTATTACATGACCTCTACAGCACCTAGTCGTTTTCATTCTTCTCAGCTCTTTACAATAATTGGTCCTGTCGTTCTTTCATCCTGGGATATTGAAAGTTCCTCATAAGGTTGTTAGGTGGTTTATATCAGTAATACGCCTTGGTTGTGCTCAATGAAGTCTACTCAACCGCGGCCATTGGTCATATCTAGGTTATCTAACGGCTTACGATTCTCAACCAAGCCTACGGAGTTCCACAGGCTTCCAGATTCGTTAAACACGTCTTTGCTTAATCTTCGTCCATTGAATGAGCGATATGCAAAAGGGAAAAGAAATTCGTCGAACATGCCAGTAGAGAGGCAGGCCACACCGACTGAAAATGAAGTGTTGGAAACTGACTCTAAGGTAGAACAGAATAACCCAGCTACTGGTGGAGCTGTCTACCGGTCTCTGATACCCATAGACATAGACAAAAAAGTTGACGGCCCCTCAACCTCTCGGCAATCAGTGAAAATATTGTCTTCAGCTTCTTCACTTAAATCTACTGTAAGCAGCATATTTAGTTTGCGATCTGGTTCGAACAAGCTACTAAAAGTTCATTTGTTGGACTTACCTCTTGAACTTCTAGACCAAATTTTTGGAAGTTTAGAGCAGGCCTCATTGCTCCAATTGCTTTTTGTTTCTAAAGTTGTTTCGTTCATTGCAATTCGGCACTTATATTTTGAACCCGAGTTTCAAAGTACCTATAGGTTTGCTCAGTTCGTTACTACTATTTCGCATACTCAGGATCTTGCAAATTATGTCAAGATTCTCGATCTTTCGTCCATTACTTCAGGTTCTCGTTTGGGTTCTACTGAGGTTCTTGCTGGTTGGCGGGACTGGAAACTTCGTTCAGAGCCGCTCTACTCGATGTCCAGTGCGTCTCAATCTACTCATTTGTTCTCTACGCCTAATTCTTTAACCACAGGTTCAACTTTGAAAAATATTACTTCTCGGTTAAAGGGAAATTCCCGTAAGCGAGCTAATAGTGAATCTATGAGAATTGGAGGTGATGGTAGAGATCATGTGTACTCAATGTTTTCCTTTTCTTCCACTGATATATCTAACCCAGAAACTTCCCCGAATACATCAAAGGGAAGACGTCGTCGCGCACGCTCACTTGCTACAAGTAGTACCAGCCTAGTTCCCACACCTGAAGTCAGTTCCTCTGTAGTTGACCTGCGGAAGAAAAGCAGCAATCATCATTTGTCACTGCATCCAACTCAGTCGTTTCTACTTAGACAGCATGCAAACTCCAAAGATATACCGACTGGCTCATTAATACATGTTTTTAAATGCTGCACTAATTTACAGGTAGTAGATTTATCTGGTTTACCTCTTGCCAATGACTACTTCATTACAGTAACTGAGCAGTATCCACCTACAGCTTTGTCTGGAAGTATTTTCGTCTCAGATGTTGCACGGCTTCACTCTTGGTCTGAGAAAGAAATCAAACGGGCGACTACAGAAGATATCATATTAGCTCTATGTTCGCTACGTTTTTTGCGAAAGCTTTATATCAAAAGTGCAACTTGGTTGTCAAATTCACTGGTAGTCAAGCTATTGGATCGTGCAGAATCAGTCAACAGCACAAGTAGTATGCAAACGCTGGACTTCCGAGATTCTGGACTTGCCCGTGGATTAGACTGGGCTATTACAGGAGACCCAGATACTATAAAGAGAGCCTTAGAGGCCAAATTTTGAATTTTATTAAAAGTTTATAGATAATATTAGATAGTGGTATCAAAGCTGTTCTAACAGCTCCCGTGGATATTAAAAATTCCCGTTTGATGTCTAATCCATCAGCAACGAATGCAAAAAAGCTTAATATCGACCATAATTATTGTAACTTGAAGATCCATTGAACGAAAAAAAAAAAAATTTAACCAGATAGACGAGTAAGTTAGATCTGTGTATTATCTCTGGCTCAATACTAGAGCAGAATAGGGGGAAAAGCCGTCGTTCTGCCCAGATAGCCAGTGCCGCCCAGCTCTGGTTATTAAGCCTTCCTTCCAGAACATTTCCAACACAAATTTATTATTTTCCTTTTCGTGTTCAAATCCTCTTCTTTTTCCTCCTTCACCACACTTTACCAGGAAAACCGACAAAACACTTTAAGATGAATCCTGCTATTTCCAATCTCGCCCTGATGCTCATCATGATGCAGGTGGCTAAGAGGGTCCCCTTTGAAGATGAGAATGTCCTTAATGGTGTTCGTGGTCTCTATGTTTTGTCCAACGTTTTGATCTTTGGCCTTTACTTCTATACCAAATATGTCATTACCAAGAAGAACGGTAAGTTGCCTTTATCTCTGACCAACAGGCTTTCGTTACTAACTACAGTTTAGATCTTACAACTATGAAGTACGTCGAGCCCCCTTCTCCCCTGAGTGGCCAAACTGAGGAAAAGTTGGTTACAACCACTGTTAAGGAATATGATCTCCAGCAGGTAAATTCTGCTATCAAGGGCATGTTTTCCGGTATTGCCATGATGGCCTTCATGCATCTCTACATGAAATACACCAACCCTCTGTTGATGCAATCTATCATGCCTATCAAGTCTGCTCTTGAGCAGAAGATTGTTAAGATCCATGTTTTTAACCAGGCTGCTTCCGGTGATCTCAAGCGCCCATTTGCTGCTGCCAGCATTTTTGGAGCTGCTACTGGACAGGGTGATGTCAAGACTGACAAGAAGACCATTGAGCAAGCTGAGAAGGCTGGCAGTGGTGGTATTAAGACCGAGTAGGCTGTAATCATACTGTGCATACTAATACTGATAATAAAAGAGTTTTCTACCGCGGGGTATCTGTGATCAACCTATTTTGCAGTTATTTATTTACATCTTCGTAGATTTTACCTCCTCAGAATCATTTTGCCTGTTGGCATTGCCCTTTGATCTTTGATAGAGAAATTGAAAAAAGTCTCGATTTTTCACCCTAACCTACATTTTGTACCCTTCCATTTCTCTTGCTATGATTATATCTGACTCTACATGTTTATAACAGAATATTAACTTTTACGATGAAAATGAAGACCTAAAGTAGTGGGGATGATAAAGAAGTTAATGATTCCTATTAGAATTTCTCATGTATTTATTAAGAATTCTAATAAAATTGAAATACTAGGCGCCTGAAGTTTGAATCCAATTTAGGCCCAAATTTAATCCTCTACTCCATCAAAGAGATTAAGAGAATTCCAATGAGCCAACTGTTCCAATATCCAATAATAATATATCCTGTTATTTGACATCTTTGATAGAAAATTCAGAAGATTGGCTTTTGACTCGATACGGTAGTTAACCTGGCGAGATAGCCAAGCAATTATCACCATGACCATTGAGTTACGATAACCGCTCAGCGAGCCGATTGATAAAGGTATTGATCCTTGAAAATAAATTATTTCACTACTCTCGGTTGATCTCAAGTAATTTTAACTTTAGTCGTGCCATATAGTCACTGCCCATATTTTTTCTAAAATTTAAAGGTTTCAAGCCAACTTGTACCATTGTGTTATCCCCCACGCTGCCTCAACAATTGAACCTGAGATAAACTGAGAAAGGGACGACGTCTTTTCATGTCCCGGTTATTAAAACAAACTTCAATACATTCTATAATATGGTACAGCAGCGGTTATATAATCGTCTATGGTTCTTGGTCTGGCTGGGCAGCCGAGGTTCGTCTTAAACCCAGATAACCCCACATTTGGCAGGGTTTATAATAAAACGGTTTTGCTACTATTTTTTTTTGTTCATATTGCATCACCCTTGACCAATTATTCTTGATTGCTCACAGTACATTAATATTAAAATGTCAGACACAATTCCTGAAATTGTCAAAGATAAGATCTCCCCTAAGGCTCTCGACGTCATTCAGCGAGTCAAGCAGTTTGTAGAGCAGGAGTGTATCCCTTCAGACGCTATTTACCATTCCCAAATTTCGCAGGACGCTGAAAAAAGATGGGCTTCATATCCCCCAATTCTGGACGAACTTAAAGCCAAGGCCAAAGCTCAGGGTCTCTGGAACCTGTTTCTCCCCTCTTATTACAAAGAGAGTGCTGGCTTCACGAATTTGGAGTACGCGCTCATGGCAGAGCACATGGGCCGCTGCGTGTGTGCCCCGGAGGCATTTAATTGCTCAGCTCCGGACACTGGAAATATGGAGGTTTTTGCACGATACGGTAATGACGAGCAGAAGAAACAATATTTGGAACCTCTTATGGCAGGTGAGATTCGCTCAGCTTTTTGCATGACTGAACGGTTTGTAGCGAGTAGTGATGCCCGCAATATCCAATTGAAAATTACCGTGGACGAAAAAAATGACGAATATGTATTGAATGGCCGCAAATGGTACGCTTCTGGTGCCGGTGACCCTCGTTGTGCAGTTTGGCTAGTGATGGGAAAGATTGTAGATTTACAAGGCAAAGTGGATTCCAACCCTTACAAGGAGCAATCAGTGATCATTGTACCAGCCCACCATCCTGGTTCCAAAGTTTTACGTCATATGGGAGTATATGGCTATGATGATGCACCACATGGGCATTGTGAAATTGACTTCAATAATTGTAGAGTTAAACGGAAAAATATTGTACTTGGAGAAGGGCGAGGATTTGAGATCATTCAGGGTCGTCTTGGTCCTGGCCGGATTCACCACTGTATGCGTACGCTTGGTGCAGCTGAACAGGGTCTACGATGGATGATTTGGCGTGTAAATGATCCCTCCCGAACTGCGTTTGGTAAGTTACTCAAGGATCATGAGACTATTGTTTTCAACATTGCCAAATCTCGTATGGAGATTGATGCTTCAAGGTTATTAGTTCTTGCCGCAGCTCATCTTATGGACATTGCTGGGCCTAAGGCTGCCCAGGTTGATATTGCAAAGGCTAAAGTCGTTTGTCCAAATGTTTGTTTAGATGTGCTGGATCGTGCTATTCAAGCATTTGGTGCTGAGGGTATTTCACAAGACACACCTCTGGCTTACATGTGGGCATTAAATCGTACTCTGCGGATCGCAGATGGGCCTGACGAAGTTCACACTTTCCAGCTCGGTCGCCGTGAACTTGACCGATACGCAAAGATAAGAGATGACTTCAGTTTAATGTTTGAGAAGGTTAAGCCGTATAAGCATAATATGTGAGTTTGGATCAGCCAATCACAATTACTAAATATATACCCAAATGCACACTAAAACCTATTTGTGATATAATATATCTGGATTATCTGTTATGTGAATGATATGTAATATGAAAAGAGAAGAAAAAACTCATGGTTCTATGATGATGAAGAAGAGAAATATGAATTATTTTGATGGGAGGCTGGCATTTTTAGTGACAAACCAGAGAGCACTTATTTCTTGGGAGGATTGTAGATGAACTTTCTGGTCTTGACTGGGGCCCATTTCCACTTCTTGACCCAGACAGAGAGAGCCCAGAGAGAGGAGAGAATGATAACTGCCTTAAGACCAGCACGCTTTCTATCGTCATGCTCGGGCTCAGCAGCCCAGTTAAGAAACGAAGTAACATCCTTGGCCATTTGAGTGGTGGTACAAGGAGTACCATCTTCATACTCGACCAAACCATCAAAGAGAACACGTCCCATGGCAATACCACCACCAGGGAAGTAAGGGTTGTAGTTCAAGCCAGGAGCCAGAGAAACACCAGCAGGGGGCTCTTCAGGGTATCCAGTAAGCAGGGCAAAGATGTAGTCACAACCACCATGTCTAGCCTTGACCATAAGAGAGAGATCAGGAGGAAGAGCACCCTGATTGGCAGCACGAGCAGCCTGTTCGTTGGCATAAGGCTCAGGCATGTAATCAGCAAGCTTACCGGCGCGCTTACGTGGGTTTCCCTCATCATCTGGCTCATCGTCGTATTCAAATTCAGCAGCCATGGCTCTGACTTCGTCGGCAGTATGGGTCACACCGACCATGGTTCTCCAGGCTACCAAGGAAAGAGAATGGCAAGAAGAGCAGACTTCACGGTAGACTTGGTAACCACGTCGCAATGAAGCGTGGTCAAATGTCGAGAGGTTTCCCTTTTGAGGCCAGTCATATTCGGGGGCATGAAGACCATGTTCAGCGTCAGTCATGGCAGAAACAGGTTGCAGGTAAAGATGAGCATAGTAAGCCGACAAAGATGTGGCAGTAGCAGTAGCCACGATGGCCTGCTTGGTAAGGCGAGATGATTGCCTAAGGGCCTATGAAGAGTTAGCGAATTAAAAAAGAACAAAAAAAAAAGCACACCATGAAGCAACACAAGAAAACCGAGGAATATTCAACAACAAGATCATCGAGAGTTTAGGATATACATACCGAGAATTTCCACATAGTTATATAGGGAGGGTGGTGATGAAGGGAAAATGCTTGAGCTTGACCTTTCAAGAGAAAGTGAAAAAAGTAAAGGAGAAAAGAGAAATCCTAAGTTGAAAGGAAATGTCCAACGGGTAATTCGACGAAACGATATTGGCGGTGACAATTCAAAAAAATTTAATTCAAAAAAATTCAAAAAAATCCCAAAAATCATACAAAAAACATACAAAAAAATGAAAAATGGAATAAAATCAAAGGGTCGGCGTTGATTGGCTGAAATAAACGTATGGCTAGATGTTAGGGTATCAGTCACGTGTTCTGTTAATAATGCCCTAGCCCTATAACATGATCGTGGAACACATTCCAATAGACATACAAACTGTATTTTTCGTTTCTCAGATAGTAAATGGATTAATATTATAGAAATTCAGGGCACAAATCGGCAATTAGGAATGAATGAATAAATAAATGAATGGATGGACCAGCTAAAGAAAGACTTGCAGCGGTCAGTAGCGCTTATTGGTTCTTTGGACCAACGAGCAGCAGTTCAATCAAAAGTACTAAATGAAAAATTGGAACACCCAGATATGCGCGTCGACGCGCTTGGTATAGCGAGGGATGTCAAGTTTTTAAGGGATAATTCAGTAGCTGAAGCTGAATTTATGATCAAATCGATAGTTTCCATGCAGAGACAGATTGACAGTGAAGTATCGAGGCTCACGCAGCTCGTTTGGAAAGATCACAAGCAATTGGAGGATGATGAGAATAATGGCCAGGTAGATGTGCTGGCTGGTTTAGAGTTTCTCAGTGATAACGATGTAGGCGATTCTGAGGCTGAAACTTCGTTAGAGCAAGATGTCGGGGAATTGGCAACATCAGCAACTGTGGAAGAGATTGCTAAGGCTATTTTAAATAAAGAGCTATCTGTACGATCAGAGAGACCTTTAGAGAAGGCAGATCCAACTATTACTACGACGACTCCAGAAATATTTAGCAGTACCATTGTGTCTGGTAAGGCTAATGATATCGCCGCGGAAGCAATTACACCTGGTTCAGCTTTAAGTACTGAACCTAGTGAGTCTGTTGAGTCGGATAATGTCATTAATTCCGATGAGGTTATTAAGTCAACTGAGGTTGCTGAAGGTCCAGAGTCTGTTGAGCTTACCGGGCGTGTTGAGCCTGAGGAGTCTGCCAGGCTTATGGATGTGACTGGATCTACTGAGCCTACAGAGGCAATTAAAGCTGTTGAGTCGGTCGAGCCCATTGCTTCCAAACATGAAGACGATATAGCTACCAATTCCGAAAAATCTGTTTCCGATATCACTACCTCTGCGGAACCTATAGCAAATACAGTATCGAAATCTTTAACAAATAACGTGACTAACGACGTGGTTCGACGACGTAGCACCAGACTTCTTAAAATTGCTGAGGAGCCTCAGATTGCACATCCGCACAACAGGGCGACCTCCGACTCTTCAGATCAAGAATTTTTCACGCCACCGCAATCGAAAGATCCTAGCCATGAGAATCATACGCCAGACGAAGTGCCTAATCTTAGACGGTCATCTAGACTGCATGTGGAGACTTCTACTGAGATATCAAATTCCGCTAATGGGAATGTTGGTCCTGCCACTTCCGTTGAGCCTTCTAAGCCAGAGCAGTCGAGTAATCCTGGTGTAGAGGCTCCGGTTGCCAATACCACTACTAAACCGACTCTTGAAGGCAGTCCACTGGCTGTTAGAAAAGGTCAACTCCAGGCTAAACTGCAAAAGCTAGGTGCATCTTCCGATTTCTACAATAATTATCAAGAAACAAATAAATTGTCAGATTTAGATGCCCTTGACGCTCTGGAAAAGATAGATAATCTCAAACAATTAAATGCGTTACTTGAAGGAGAAAAAGAAGATGAAGGCACTAACACTAGCGAGTCGGTTTCATCTCTACCTTCAGCCAGAACACGGCATCGTAGTACCAGGTCCAACCAATCACATACTACCTCTGCTCCTGTTGCGCAGACAAAGCCCGCCGAAGAACTAGTTCAACATCTAGAAGCGAGCTCGAAATCAAGTAGAACTTCGCGATCAAACTCCAAACTAAAATCACAATCAGAAGAACAAGATCAAAACCAATCAAAAGAATCAGAGGAAGATGCAGTGCCGTCCCCTCCTCTGCCATCAACAAAATCACTGTCCCCTCCGCCATCAAATCGCCTTCGCACTAGTCGAAGAAATCAATCGACTCAATCATCTTTAAAACATACATTAGACGAAGCTGAGGAGTCTACGAGGTCAAAGAAAACCAAAACGACTAAAGCGTCAGCGCAAACCAAGAATATCTCTGCTACGTCTATTGCGACCTCCAAGTCCTCATCCACCAAACCAAATGTCAAAGCTTATGCAGGTATCATCCAACTGGCTTCGAATCACTCCGACCCAAACATCTATTGTCTTTGCCAGAGGCCATCATTTGGACGTATGATTGCATGTGACAACACTGTAGACTGCCCTCATGAGTGGTTTCACTTAACGTGTTTGGGTCTTAAAAACGTGCCAAAGGGAACATGGTTTTGTCCTACGTGTGTCAAAAAATATGGCAAAGCACCTAAGCTAGCCCAGACCAAATCCAAGGAAGGCTCTGCTTAAGAAGGAGACGTCTCAATACTTTGGTATGTCTGTAGAAACACCTCGTTTTTCATTATTTATTCTTTTTTTAATTTATTTATTATGATATTTACTTTAATATTTAATCACTTCAGTTCCATTGAAAATGTTGAAATATAAAAACTGTTTGCTATGAACCACGGATCTATTCAGTATCACACTTTTGAAACCCTTGCTAGCAATTTAGTTCTCCCAATATAGATGTCAACGTTGGGAGTTTAAATGCGGCGAAAAAAAGCAAGAAAAAAAAAAATTAATTCCCTACATCACAAAAAATTTTTTTCATCCTTGAACACATCTTACTTCCACACACAACTCCCATACATACGTTCACCACTACATCAAGATGCCAAACTCAGTCAACAGACCCAAACTCGCTATGAAGAACCACCGTAAAAACGTGCACCGATCACGTAAAGGTTCTTCTCTTAGTGCTGCTGCCGCTGCCGGTACCATTAGCCCTCTCACAACCAAAACCGTATCTAAAAAGAGAACTAAGCTGAATGTTCGTAACTCACGGTACGTGCGTAACCAGATTAAAGCTGGCGGGGTTGGATCAGCTGCCCGTAAACTGCTGGAAGACTCAGTGATGCGTGATTTACATGACCAGCAGATGGAGGATCAGGACCTACATCAGCATCCTGAAGATGCCATTTCAGCAACACAGAGAAAGATTAGAGCTAAGAGAGAGGCTGCACGAATTGCAAATCAGGCTGCTGTGGCTATGATCTCGGGTACAGGTGACGATGAAGATGATGCAATGGAGATTTTGTCAACTGGAAATGGAACTACATTAGGACGTCCCCGTGTGATGACTGCTTAATTTGAAGAAAAAAACATATAAAAACTGATCGATTATGAAAAAGGAAGTCTGACTCTGATACTACCTGGTTTCAGTCCTCTCTTCTACCCTCTCCAAGTGCACCTGAAAATCTGAAACTCTCGAAATAACTTGTTACCTTTGTTTTATTATTTTATTTTTTTATTATTTTGCAATCCAACCTCGTTTTTCATTTATTTTTCATTCCATTTTATACACCAATAAGTTCTATCAAAAATTCCTTACGAATTTGCTTAGCTTTGTAGTTGTCCCGTGTAGGTGGTTGTGATATTATAAGTGGATCAAATCGTGATACTATGCCATGTTAGCAGTGAAAAAAAAGTCAAGTCAAGTCAAGTCAAGTCAAGTCAAGTCAAGACATAATAGCAATACTTACTTAAGGAATTGGTGTCCATGCCGTTTTCAATGGCGCTGCGCAAAAATGAAGTCAAGTAAAGTAGGACGTTAACGTTAACTCGAGGAATCCGTTCCAAGATCTGCATACAAAAGTTAGTTCCAAATACCAAATCCATGATTAGACATGTGAACATACCAACATTGAGCCTTCTTTACCATGCAATACTACCGAATAATATTCCGCTGGAATTATACCTCCATCTAAATGCTCTAGAAGGAGCAAGAACTGTTGGGCAACAGAGTAAGTACCACTGTTTTCCTCAACTACGTTTGCTGAATCCAGAACTTCATGATCAAAGTCCTCGCCAGTGTCCATCCAGTCCTGAACTTGGTCTTGTATGCTCTTTTCTGCTTTGCTGGCCGATTTGTCGTCAAACATGTCTGGCACTATATGCGTCCATAGGTAGTCTACACAATTCCAAATCTCACGCGGCATGTTAGTACTGCTTGTATCCATGATTTGTTTGTTGCGAGCTCCTTTAGGCATGCGGCTTAGTAGATCTAGTGATGCTCCCAGACAGGTTTGCTGGGCTTTAAAGTCCACCGGGATGAAAATGTCTTGGGCATCAAGTATTCGTAAAATAGCGACATCTTGAGCCTGAGAATTTGTACTATGAGTTTTGATAGGGAGTGTACATGTGAAATGTATGTATTGCTTGGCACCTACTGGAAGATGCCCATGTGTTGGAAATACTGCAATGTCTGGTGATTTTAAGTCGATTTCCCACTCGACCACACGGTCACTTGAACCCCCTTGTTCAATCACAACATGACCTTCGGCCTCACGAAGAACAATGGCATCATCCACTAACAGCTCTGTAGGACTGATAACCACGTTAGGCTTTGTAGAGTTCTCCAAAGTGTCAGACTGCTTCAAAACTCTATCCACAACTATTTTGCGCTTCGCAGGATCGATCAGGAGAGTCGTTAGCTCAAAAGTAGCATATACTGGTTTGTGGTCTGAAATCGTGTACTCCATGAGTGATCCATACTCTGTTGGGGTCAACGAAGTAGATGGTTTATAAAATATGCGATCAGTATAAGACGGAGCACGGGCTTTATCATTATTACCAGGTTTATTATCATCAA
Source organism: Geotrichum klebahnii (assembly GCA_030570935.1). Taxonomy (NCBI): domain Eukaryota; kingdom Fungi; phylum Ascomycota; class Dipodascomycetes; order Dipodascales; family Dipodascaceae; genus Geotrichum; species Geotrichum klebahnii. The sequence goes on along the minus strand of JAJLWW010000001.1, from coordinate 162,436 downwards.
AGTCATTGGTTCCAACAGCATATTTATATGTAGGTGAAAAGGTAATGCTTTTTTCTTTGAACCCAGTTAGTACCTTGCGTTCTCTGATTTGCTGTGACAACTGATCGTGATTGAGAACAGTGTCAAATTCCTTCCGATCCAGAAATTGAATCACCATATCTGGGTCCAGACCTACTCGGTAATTGAGATCTCCAAGTACAAATGCGAGAGTTGAATCAGAGGGCGTAGAGGGTGCTGGAGGCAGGTCATCAGAGATATCGTCCACAATAGTGTCCTCACCACTAAACAAAATCTCTGGACGAGGATTTGTTCCAATTAACCCGGGGAAGTTGAGTTTCCGCTCAATCTCTCCTAACTCCCACTTGCGTCGCTCGACACCTGCCTTGCCTTCACCAGCCGCCAGGTGACAGTTTAAAAATACAAGATCAGTTCCGACTACACCAGCAGAGGGGTCGGCACCAATTGTGATTCGGATAGATGCAGCTCCTTTATTCCCCCATACACCAAAAAGACCGGTACCTGTAGTGGCAATCTCTGCATTTGATAGCTGAGATGCAATTGGTGTCGCTGCAACAAGCAGCAGCATTATACCCAGTAGCTGATTGTGAGCGACAACTTGGAACGAATCGGGTCCTCCGAGCGTGCTAATTATAGCGTCTTTTGTATTCTGAAGTGTTATTGTATTTGCATAGAGGTTCTTCGGTCCCAATATGTCAGATTCCTGCAGGGCAATCACATAAATATCGTAGAGAACAGGCAGACCTAACAGTCCTGCGATATTAACCCGCTGAATTTGTTCCCCATGCATATTCCAGGACACAAGTCGTATGCGCAGAAGTTTTTCTACCAGAAATTCATTTTGTTGGGCAGAGATCCGGTCCACAATGTGGACAGAAGAAGCTGATAGGGAAGTAGGTGAAGAAGGGCTCGCATAAATGACCGAGTCGGGCCGTGATTTAGACGAAGGCACCGCTGTGGCAATTGTGCTCGAACTGCTAGTGCTCGAGGATGCTGTGAATAATTTGGGGAATGCGGTCAACCCGTTGGCCACTGCAAAAATTGGGTTAAAGTTCTGTAATTGCTCTGGTTGGCTACTATTTTCAGTAAGATCAGACAGAGCCTCTCTCCATTGGGCAGTGAACTGGGCCAGCTGGTTGATTTCATCGTCAGAGGACGAGTTAATCTGGCCAATTGACTGGGTTCCTAAAAGAATAGCTAAATAATGAGGCTCTCCTTCTCGAGAGGGCAACGGATTTATGGACAACTGGCAATCTATAGTTAAAGGCAATGGGGTATAATACGTTCTATGGGATTTCTCAGCCAACGTATAGTACGAAATGCCATTGTGGCCCGGAAAGAACTGGAGAATATGCGACGAGGTTTCCAGCAGAGGGCATGAAGGTTGATTATCAGACATGGTCGGGGTATCTATCAGGTGAGGCCAAGGCCATTGTCGTCAGTGAATATGAATATGGGGAAGAGGCTAACGGGTAGTCAGTAGTGTGGTGGTAGTGATTGATGGGCAATGAGCGCTGGGAGTGGAGCGAGCGGAACTTGATGAACACGTGACCGATTTACAAGGGTTAGGAAACTCTGTTTTAGAAGTATAATGAGTATAATATAGAATGTATTTTTAACACCCACCATTCGGGGCAGAGCGCCAAGTCCGAGGCTAGGGTTTGCAGATGGATCGGAATATGAGTCTATAACTGGAAACTATTACATGAGTAATCAGCCAGAAAAAGACCACTAACCTAGATGAAATGTTTTTTCATGCGCGTAATTACATTTCCTAAACAGGATATATTGATACACGAAACGCACCTCACTCCCAATTTCCATGACAACTCATTTAACAACTCAAGAAGAGGAGCAACTCCTGGTCCGTAATGGTTTTCCCTCAAACAACAACAAAAGAAACGTCGTGAAGTCAGAAAAACCCATAAATAATAAAACACAAAATTTTAAAAGAAAATTTTTTATTTTTATTTATTTATTTTTTTATATTCCTCAGTGGCAAATATCAAAAAAGGAGACGACGACCACATTCGTTTTGTTGTCCAAAGAAGATTCTCCTAAACGATGCCCTGCTCTTTGGACAAAAAAAATTAATTCTTCTCTCTCTTTTTATGTTATTTTATCTTATTTTGGCTGCCTCAAAAAATTTTTTTGGTTTTTTTTTTTTGCGTTTCAATTCCCTGTAGAAAACATGACTTTAGCTTCTAGTAATGATCTCATCTGCCGAGGACTAACAAGTTGTTAGGACTTTCAGTGACTGCTAGTGTAGTAGTAAAGTAAAAGAAAAAAAAAGTCAGCGCTAATTTCAATATACTAGGGAAATACAATATTAACACTAAAGCAAACTCTGCGGTGGACATAAACACATTTTTACCACATTTCTGGCGAACCCCGTGGTACCTGCTACGCCTGATCCTGTGGTAGCTCTTTTGCTTTTTCTGGTTTTGGTTTTTTTTTTTTTTTTTTTTTTTCTTTTGCCTTTCTCAGAGCCTACTTTAAATTAGTCTTTTTTTTTGTTGTCTTAATATTAATATTATTATTGCTTTTTTGCGGCCTCCTTGAGTTTTTAGCCATATTTTCATCTTCTCTTCAATTTTTTTCCTCTTCTTCTTCTTCTTCTTCTTTTTATTCTTTAAAATTGCCTTCATATCATTCAGCTCATTCTAGTTTCTTTAAATTTATTTTGCATACTCGCCTTCTCTACTTTCTTGTTGTCAAGATCATGACTGTCTGTGCTGACTCCACATCTTGGTCCTAGCCTAGACATTTTCCTATTGAAATCCAACTCTTGACTACACAAAAATCAACATTCATACAATTGCAATGCTCAATACAATTTTCCTCAACCATGGGAATCCTGGAAACTATTCGGCTACGTACTCACCACTTGCTCCGTTAAATCCTCTCCACTCCCCGTCAACAACGACTTCTTCCACCAAGTTTCCTCCATTAACAGAACTCAGTTTCCAATTTACGTCTGCCCAAGGTAAATCTCAGAACGATTGCTTCCAGTTTGTAGCTCCCCAACCCCCTCACTGCTCCAGCTTCCATCCTCAATACCAACATTATCATTCTCAGCAGACACAGTATTCACAGCCTAGTCAACCGATATCTCTGTTTAACCAAGTATTGCTAGCTCCTGTAGGCCCAAAACCGCATCTTCCACCGTTGAACTTGTTTTCTCCCAGTGCTCCTACAGGAATTCCGACCGAGGTTTCCACACCAGCAACAGCCTCCTCAAACATTCTTTCTCCAAACTATTCGAATTCTTCGAAAAACAACTGCACTCACTCCTCATGCTCTTCCAGCTCCTCTAACTGCTCATCACCTATCTCATCGTCATCTCCGTTCCTTTCTTTATATAAAAGCGACGCGCCTTCGAATGGGCAAATTGACTACACGCACTTAACTCACCACTCTGCACACGCACCTAATACCACCTCTAAGCACTTTAAATCTATTGATAATCCCCCCTACTGCGTCTTTCCGGATCGGTACTCCTCCGATATTTACGCACCCGCTGCTGGACCATATAATAATTACTCTGTGCAACAGAATTACCAACAGTTATTGGTACAGCCTCCGCACTACCCTGCCCAACCATCACTATTGCAGCCCCAACCATATTTACTAGCACCTACAGCTGTTACTGCTGCTCCAGCTACTCCCGCATCCAGCATGTCCACGTTGGCTTCTCCTAATGTTACTGTCAAACAGCCCAATCATCACCACCTTTTCCAGCGTCACCAAGGCAACAGCAACAGCAATAGTAACAGCAATAACGCTGACGTTCCTCAACCCAAACCGCAAAAGCAGCCCAATTGGGCAGAGTTTTATAAAAATGGCTACCCTAGTGAAATCATAGTTATATCTGATGACGAAGATGAAGCCGGCAATGAAACTGTGGTAGTGGCCACCAAGCGCAAACGAAAGGTAACACCACACACCACCCTTAAAAAACTCTGTCATGACATTTCATACTCGCCCCCAAGCCGGCCGATAGTCAAGGTAAGAGAAGTTCAAGTACCGCGGGTTCGTGACAGTATTCCTGATACATCTGACTCGGCTTGTGACGATGCCGATGGCCACTTGGTTATTAAACCTACGACTACGCTGGCAGATGGTCGTTTCAAGGTAGACAAGGTCTTAGGCCAGGGTACTTTTGGCAAGGTTGTGTCAGCATACGATGTGAAAAACAAAGTGTCTTGCGCTGTCAAAATAATTCGGGCTGTGCCTAAATACCGGGATGCTAGTAAGATTGAGCTGAGGGTGTTGACTACGTTGGCTGTATCTGATCCCAAAAACCGACAGCGGTTTATTCACCTACGTGAGTGCTTTGACTACAAGGATCATATTTGCATTGTCACAGATTTGCTAGGTATGAGTATTTTTGACTTTCTCAAGTCAAACAAGTATCTGGCATTCCCTGCGTCCCATGTTCAGTCATTTGCGAAACAGCTGTTGTCTAGTGTGGCGTATCTGCATAACTTAGGGTTGGTCCACACTGATTTGAAACCTGAGAATATTCTGTTGCGAGACAGTACATCTTATATGGGTGAATTACGAAATCACCCCAAGTACACGACTAGGAGAGTTTTAAATGACACAAGGATCCACTTGATTGACTTTGGGTCCGCAGTTTTCAATGATGAATATCACAACAGTGTAGTTTCCACGCGGCACTACCGAGCTCCAGAAATCATTTTGGACGTGGGCTGGTCGTTTCCTTGTGACATTTGGTCTATTGGGTGCATTCTTGTTGAGTTTTGCACAGGCGAGGCGTTGTTCCAGACTCATGACAATTTAGAGCATCTTGCTCTGATGCAGCGGGTAATTGGAAAGCCTGTTGACCGAAGGCTTCTGCACCAGGCTCGGATGCAAAAATCGTCAGGTGCAGAACTTTTGAACGCAGTAGGAAAAATCAACTACCCAAATAGCACGACCAAAAAAGGAAGCGAAAAGCATGTCCAGGCTACAAGGTTATTGGCTGCTCAACTGAATTGCAATGCTATTCCTCACATGTCAGATGCAAGTCCAATGTTTTGGGAGTCGTTTTTAGATTTGCTGAACCGCATATTTGAGTACGATCCTTTGGAGCGCATTACGGCACGCGAAGCTCTGGACCATCCATGGCTTAAGATTCCTGTGAATGGAGTATAATGTGTTTTAGTGTGACTGATGTTGACTGTTAATGATTTGTTTATATGACCTCTATTATTATTTTTGTTTATTATTATTATTATTATTATTATTATTATTATTATTATTATTATTATTATTATTATTATTATTATTATTATTATTATTATTATTATTTGTCTTTAGTTTAATGTTTATTAGGATGGGATTTTATTATTATGATTTTCTTTAAGAATTTACTATATCCTTTTTTTTGGATGTTTGAAATGAAGTTACTATTTATTTATTATTTTATTTATTATTTATTTATTTATTTCTAATTATCTCTTAAAACGAATTCGGATGAAATAGAAATTTGTTGAGAATTATAGTGGAAACGTTAAATTAATTTAGTATGAGACCTGGGTTTGATCGTAGGTTGGGTTGGGTTGGATGTTTGTAAATAGCAGTCAGAAGACAGCCCAGGGTGATGTGAAAAATTGATATATCAAACCCCAAGACGAAATAGGTATTCATTTATCTATATTATTTTTTTGTTTGAAACTATAAATGTAAATATAAAGATATTGGAATTTATTAGACCAGAGATCATTTTATGTAAATACAATAGTATTTGAGTATTTTGATTTTTATATACCTTTCTTGTCTTTGCTGATCATATATATAAAAAAAATACGCTTGTACTGTATGGATATATATGGCGTTAGTTAAAGTTTGTGATATATCCACCTTTGGTTCTAAAACAAACAAAAAGTCAACCAACCAAACAACAACGACTGATTTCACCTGAATCCTTGTTCTTTCTTCATTCAATCTATTGATTTAACTAGTTTTATTTTTATTTTATATTGATTATATACGCACATGTTCATGTGTGTTTCGTCATTCATTCTCTTGAGCATGAAAATACTCACGATATCTTATATATTAATATAAACTGTATTATGATACATCAGCACTGAGTCTAGCACTTCAAGGGGTGATTTTGTGTCACCAATCCATGTTTTGTAAGTCAAGGAGTAGTAGTAACTGATAGTATTATTATTATTATTATTATGATTATTATTATTATTATTATTATTATTATGATTATTATGATTATTATGATTATTATGATTATTATTATTATTATTATTATTATGATTATTATTATTATTATTATTATTATTCAGATATATCTATTTAAATGTGTCTCAACACTATACAAACTGTTGCCATTTATATACAGCTCGAAATAGCTAACAAGAAAAATATTTATAAACTACAACAAAAACATTCAAAAACAAAAAAAAAGTCCTTTTTTTATTATATCTGTGCCTCATAAATACATGCACTATTTATATATAATAATACTATACAAGTAAATTTAGCATCATCATCGTTGCACGCTGCTGTTTGTTTATTTTATTTTATTTTTGTCTTTACCTTTTTAGTATTGTCGCTTCAATTAGTATGCGTGCCCGCGTTACCTAAGACAGGCCCTCGTTTACTTGTGCTCACTCGTCGTTGGTGTGTACCTGCACTCACTGGTGGTAAGCCCATCATGGGTGGTGGAGGGTGAAGAGGAAGTGATGGTAGGCTAACAGAATCCGCAGTGGACTGCTGCTGGCCTAACTTTCTTCTAGGCTTACGTGGTGGTGCCATAGCCGTACCCCGAACACCCTGGATCTGCTGGTTCTGGTGCTGTTGTTGGAGAAGGGCTAAATTAGGCAAGCCAGCATCCTGGCTTTGTTGTGATGGCGGTTGGAGAGGGAGACCAGGGAGACCTGACATGGGATGCCCAGGCATTCCAGAATGTCCCATAAGCATAGGATTGTGACTCTCATCTCCTGGGGCATTCTTAACGTCTTCGAAAAATGCCCAGAATTGTTTGCCTGGCTCTTCTGTCGTTCGCTGTTCCTTGTGATATACATCACTGCCATTCTCATCCAACATATGCTGCTGCCCTTGATGAGCGTACATTGGATTCGGTTGCATGATATGGTGAGAACGTGAAGGTGGCATGGGCAATCCGCTGCCCAGTGTGCCTGATGGACCTATTAACCTGTGTTTAATATCTTCTGCTGAAGATACACTCGATCCACTTAATGAGTTGGAATGACTCCTCAATGGCTGTTGGTTAGGATCATGATTCGAAAGTTGCATAGGCTTCTTTGATTCGTCTGGAAGGGATGCTACATCGAGAGAAAATGGTCGACTTCGAGCTTCAGAAGTATGTCCAGTTGTGGCTGTAGGTGGAGAGATCGTAGTTGCTGAGTTTGCTGAATATGTGTTGCTACGAGAAAGACCCGAATTTGGAGATCCTCCACTCATGGACGACACTCCACCTGGCATGAGCTCAGCGGGAACATTTTTACGAAACTCAACTAGATCTTCCTCGGCCTGCCGAAGTTGAAGCTCCATGCGCTTGATTTCGTCTCGCAATTCGACGACTCGTCGCTCCCGGTACGCCAACTGCGAAAAGTAGTATTCAATTGCCGAGGCCTTACTAGACGGATTGCTGATGCTATTGTTTATGCTATTATTAGAGGTATTGGAAGGGGTAGATGCCCCTGAACCCAGATCAGGAGGATGTGATATAGACGCTGAGTGCTTGTGTTTGTTCTTGTGCTTAATTGGAGGGGAAGACGTAGTTGAGTTAGGGGAAGACGTTAAAGATTGTCTGGCCTGAACTGTACCATTACTACCACTGCCCAATGGACCAAACATCATGTTGGGCAATGGAGGCAGTGAGACAGACGCAGAATGAGAATGCGAAGGCTTATTTCTTCGAGGAACTGCGCTGGAGATAGTGGCACCCGAAGTACCTGATGAGACCTGACCTGCCAAACCACCCGCACTAGACGATGAAACAACTGGCAGTGCGAAATTAATAGATAGTCTTTTGCGGGTCTTTGGAGGAGTGCTGGTGATACTAGACTCAGATGGATATGTAGTTGCAGGACCTGTCTCGGAACCTGAAATCGAAGCAGCTCGCTGTCTGGCCTCAGTATATGATGATCTCCCCATGGAGATACTATGACTTTGCCTGATATTAGCACTGGAGTAAGATGCTGCTTCTTGGCCTCCAATTTGATCTTTGGCTGCTTCTACGTCGCGGTTACCAGCGACTGAAGCTCCTGGGTGCATGTTCAAATCAACCATTATAATAACTGTCCTACTTTTTGAGTCGATTCGTTCGATTCGATGAGACTTGTTTAAAAGATCTGTAAAGAGTAAAAGAAAAGAACAAAAGCAGAACGCAATATATCTAAATTTTCAGGAGAACCTTGTTTTGGACAGAAATGGGAAAGGGGGGTTGTTTAAGGACACAATTCAAAATTTGGTTTCCAAAAGGAAGCGACGACGACTACTTAGGGACGGAGACCAGCAGAGTTCACGGTATTGTAATTGGCTGCAAAAGTCGTGTATTCAGAAGTAAAATATATGAGGTGACTTCGAGTAACCCGACTTTTGAACTTCACTACCCCGGGTCCTTATGATTGGATGTTGCATGACCCGACACGACACGACATCGCCACGGACCCGACACGAGGAAACTTAAAATAAACAAAATGCTGACTAATCAAACAAAACTAATGTCAGAAAATGATTATTAATCACTGATAAACTGTGCTTAGTCACTTTATACAAGATATCCAAGATACGCAATTCAGCCGTACAATTTTGACTTTTAACTGCCCACGTGTCAACCTTGTTTCTAGTACGACAACTATCCTGGCTATCCTGGCTATCCTGCGTTTCCTATGCTTCCTGCCACTTTTCAGGTTTTCAATTTTTTTTTTTTTTTTTTTTTTTCAATTTTCTTCAGTTTCTTCAATTTTTTAATAATTTTTTTTTAATTTTTTCTCTTCTTGCATTTCATTTTTTTCATCAACTTCTTCTTTCTTTACTTTCACTTCAACATACGAAGGCAGTATCTGATAGTCCTTCTCTTTTAGAGCTAATAGGCTTTTCAGAAACAGTCTTTTTACTTTCTCTTATCGCCATTCTCGCGTCTGCTTAGCGGTCAGTTTCAGGCCACAAGACCTCAACATGGCCATCCTTCCCAAGTGGAAAAGCAAAAAAGAGTCTCGTAACTCAGTGGCTGCTCCTATCCAGGCCAAATCTGTCGACCAAGCTACTAGCAACCTCTCTCGACTATCATCGTCTTCTTCGACATCTACTCAGCAACAGCAAACTCAAAATCCCAACTCTAATGAAGCGCAAGCTAATGGTGCGGCAGGGAGCGGCGTAAGTGTTCCGAACGGTGTTCAGGGTGTTCCAAACGGTGGACCGAATAGTGCTTCATATGTTAGTCCAACTGGAAATGCAAATATTATTCCAAGCGCTCTTCCGAATGGTAATCCAAGTGGTAATTTAAATGGTGTTTCAAATGGTGTTCCAAATGGTGTTCCAAATGGTGTTTTAAACGAAGCCACAAACGACGCTCTAAAAAATGCTGCTATTGGAAATAATACCACTGCTGGTCCTGGAGCCATTAATGGTAATCGTAATGGACCTTCAGGTGGACTCAATTCGACTCCTGCCTTCAATGATGCAAGCCCTGGCCCTGGGAAACCCCAGTTTCCACCGAATCATGGTCCACAAAATCAGCATCCAAAACCTCCTAGCCAGGCCACCCAGGGACACCCACGTTCTGTTTCCGGTGCCTCCTCAACAAATACTAACAGTCTCACTTCTCCTCCAGGATCACGAAACACTAGCATTTCTAACCCTCCGATACAATCACCACCTAATCATGGACCTCAAGTTAACGGCCCTCCACAAGTACAATCTCCCCCGATGCAGCAACGCACTGTTCCATTTACTCAGCACCACAATCCAAACATTCCGCAATACCCCTGGTCTCAAAAATCAATTTCTAACGCGTCACCTTTCCCTCGTTATGGTCATGCTGCAAACTACATTGCTGCCCGTGATGGAGAAGTGTTTGTTATGGGTGGTTTAAAGGGGTCTAACGTTTTTGGCGACCTTTGGGTCATTGAAACTGGTAGGTGCTTTGATCTAATAATTTTCATTAACCATCTTTTTTTTTTTTTTTTTTCTACTAACCCTTTTTTTTTTTTATAGATACTCTTACTGGTTATCTTCTAGATACCGAAGGATGCCCAAGTCCTCGTGTTGGTCACGCAAGTCTCACTCTTGGCAATGCATTTATAGTGTTTGGAGGTGATACAAAAATCGAAGAAAGTGACATATTGGACGACAATCTCTATCTTCTCAACACCACATCCTTGAAATGGACAGTCGCTAGTCCAGGTGGACGGAGACCTTCTGGCAGATATGGCCATACTATTTCAACTATTGGCTCTGTTCTCTATGTTTTTGGCGGCCAACTGGATGATTTTTTCTTCGATGACCTGGTGTGCTTTGATTTAACCACTCTTCAGTCACCCACCTCACACTGGAACTTCATTAAACCAAACTCCCGGTCACCCCCTCCGAGAACCAACCACACCATTATTACGTATATGGATAAGCTTTACCTCTTTGGTGGTACGGATGGAAAATTATGGTACAGCGATACTTGGGTATACGATCCGGTGGAAAACATGTGGACACCTTTGGAGTGTGCTGGTTTCATACCTGCGCCATGTGAAGGCCATTCGGCAACCGTTGTTGGAGATATTATGTATGTATTTGGAGGCCGTTCCGCTGAGGGCAAGGATTTGGGCACTCTATCTGCGCTCAAGATTCCTGCTAGGAAATGGTTCAGTTTTCAAAACATGGGTCCTGGCCCAACGCCCCGCTCCGGCCATTCGATGAGTGCCTTTGCTGGTAACAAGATTCTCATCATGGGCGGTGAGTCCCCTGATCTGGAGTCTAATCCTGATGATTTTGTAAATGAACAAGACAGTAATAATATTGTTTATGTTCTTGACACGGGACGTATAAGTTATCCTCCAGATGCAAACGAGCAGCCTGCAGTTGAGAAACGCAGTATTGATTCAAATCCTCGCCAGGCAATACCCTCCACCGTCAATGGTGGACCTCCTGGTGTTAGCACGCCTGTGCCTGTACCTGTAAATGCTCCTACCAATGGTGTATCTTCCCCAGAAGATAAGAGTCGACAACCAGCGTTCCCTAATGGAACTGTCAAAAAAGAGTCCAATGACGTTAATCATTTCCGTTCAGCGTCTGTGCAATCTGAGCTTACTCCAGGATATGGTTACGAGCGTGTCAATGTTGGAGACCCCGAAAAAGACGAAAACCCATCCCCCACTTCTGAGGAAGATGCGGATGGTCTCACTAAATTTAGTTCTGGTAAGACTGACACCTCAACATCAATTCATGAGATGGTCAAGTCTAATGGTACTGAGTCGCCATTTTCAGTCGACACAGTTCGTGCTGAGTCTACCACTCCTATTGGCGAGGAAAAGAGAAACATTGAAGGTAGTGTAGAAAACGTTGGCCAATTTTTGGAACAACTCAAGGCATCTAATTCTTGGTACGAAACAGAGCTTGCTGCTGCTCGAGAAAAGGGTTTTATTCCGACTACAAACCCTCCTGTTGACGTACTTAAACTTCGAAGAGTTTCTCAGCGCATTACCATGGACACTGACAAGTCTCTATCTGAGCGGGCTATTCTAGTTGAGGCCTTATCAGATCTTAAAGAGGAGTTACATGAGGTTCAGCAAAATGTCCAGCATCAGGCAGAACAGGCTTCTGCCAAAATTGCAGAAGCTGAGGCTGATCGCGATGATGCTTTTGAGCGTACAAAACTTCTTGAGGCCCAACTCATGGCGGCCAAAAACCCTGGTTCTTCCAGTTCTCTAGCTATTCCCCATTCACCCAACTTGGATAACTCCGAGATTGCAACTCTCAGAAGCGACAATAAGGAGCACTTGGCCACAATTGCTTCACTCAAGGCCCAAATAGAGGAACAAAATAGGACTCGGGCAATGCTATTTGGAAATCCATCGACGAATCCCGATGATTATAACCCTGCAGTTGAGGTGGAAAAAATTCGCTCTGATAACATCAATCTAGAGCAGCAGTTACACACTTTTTCGGATAAATATATCCTTGCTCAGCATGAATCTTCACGATATAAAAGCCAGATTGAAGATCTTACTACTCGATACCGTACTCTTGAAGAAAGCACTGACATTCATATCAAGTCTCTAGGAGCTGCATCGCTTGCTCTTTCAGCTGCTCAGACCAAGTCAAGTGAATATTCAAACTTATTGGCTACCCGAAATAACGAGCGAGCTTCGTTACAAAGTGAAGTTACTTCATTACGTGGAGAACTGGAGAGTACTAAGCAGCAGTTGAGTGAAGCTCAGCAACAATTGGAAGAGCATAAGGTGCTATTGTCTCGGTCTTCAGAGCAAGGCACAACCGCATCTACTGCTCTTTCTGACGGTATTGATCGTATTGTTACGATGTGGGCCGCTTCCAAGGTTTTCAAAAGTGCTGCTAATAAGACTAGAGGAAAGAGTAAATCCCGTGATATTGATGCTGAAAATCTCAATGGTACAAGTGATCAGGAACAAGAAGAGGAGGATGATCCTAAGGTTGCTCTTCTTGAAAAAGAAATAAAGGACATTACTCAGTTATATGAAACTCATCAGAAGGCATCCAGCGATGCTACTCGTGAACTTTCTACAACATTGCAGCAAGTATCTTTCCTTAAACAGGAACTTGTAAATACAGAAACTTCACGATCTGCTATTAATGAGCAACTTCAAAAGGCGCAAGAGGAACTCAGTGAAGTTCGCACTGACTTGGAAAAGCATCAAGCTCAGTTGCATGATAACAAGCGTTCTCTCGATAGTTTTGCAGCAACTGCTAAACAACAAACTAGTGAGAGCAAAGATCAGATGGAAGATCTCCGTAAGCAGTTGGAGGAAAATGAGGAACGATACATTTCTTTGGAGAACGAGTATGACAGCTCTTTGCAGTATGTGCGCAACTCAGATAAGGCCTTGACCAAGACAAGGGATGAGCTCAATAAATACAAGGATTTGAACGCTAAGCAGCAAACTGAAATCGATCAGCTGCGGTTGCGACTAGCAGACCAGGAGGAGAATGATGACGCAGATAGCGTAGCTAGCAGTAACACGGGTGGTGTGCGTAGCAGGAACGACCATCGAGTGGGAACGCCTCCTGCTAAATACAACACTCGACAAATTGATCTTCAGTTACGTGACTTGCGGGCCCAAATCATTATTTTGCAGGAAGAGCGAGATGAGCTACGTGCTAGCACTCTAGAGGTCAAGAAGAAGCTGATTACCAATACTGAAGACTTGAAGGATGCGCAAGCCATGATTGAGCAATTGGAGACTGAGAATGATGAACTTATCAAGCGCGTCCGGGAAGCCGAACAGACTGCAGCCAAAGTTAGTTTATCCAACAACAGTGAGGGATCGAGTTCCAATAGTAATATTGGAAGGCATAGCTATATGAGCAGCCCCGTTGACCCAGGTCAAGCTGACCGAACATTGGACTCTCTGTCTAGTGAACTGGATCAAATTCGAAACGAGCGAGAACGAATTAGTGGGATTCTAAACAGTTAAAACTTTTGAAAAATTAAACAATTGGGTGGTGTTTTGTGTTTTATCTTTTATTTTTTGAAATTATTTTTTTTCTTCCTTTCATGAGTTTTTGTGATATGTATTTTATATTTTTGTTCAAGGCCAAAAAAAAAACATTCCTTTTACCTTTCCAACTTGATGATTATTATAACATAATATTAAACTAAAGTTTGCTTTTTGGTGAACATGTAGAATTGACAAAGCCAATGATAGTTTCTATATCTGAATCCGATTTAGGGATAATATGAGCACCAGGGTGTTGAAGCAGGCGTCTTGAATCCCCAGCAAACATTTTGTAAAGTTCGATAGATCTTGGGTTTGAGACAACCTTATCCTGTAACCCAATAACATGAATAGAAGGAGTTGGAATCGGGGAACTAAAGAATTCGCTTAAGATTGGCTTGGATCTAGGTACAAAGCCAGAGCAAATAATTGCAAACTTGAGTGGGCCTTGTCCTGGGATTTTCTCTCTGCCATTGGTGCTGTCACTAAAGTAGGAGCTAACTATGGAAGCAAACGAGGCACCCTGTGAAAATCCAATTATACCTTCAAAAGGACCATGCTCAAGAACAGCTTGTCTGATTACTTCTAATCCTGGGTTGACTGAGTAATGTTCTTTAGGTCTGCTGTGGTCAAACAACCACCAGGTCAGCATGCGTTTATCAGCTCGCTCTTCTTCACCTTCTTCTGTCTCTGAGAATGACTCAGGGAGGTCTTTTGGGTTAAGTTCAACAGGCGCATTCACGAAAACGAGTTCGAACCCCTGATTTTCTAGAGCCTTACAAAGATCTCTCGATTTCTGAGCTAGAGCCAGTCCATTCTGTTTTTTTTTTTGTGTTATTTATTATTATTTGATATTTCATTTATACATGAGATATTCATTATTGAGAGTTTGTGGATTCAATCAAAACTAACCTGGGAATAGCCATGAACACATAAAATCTTACGAGCCATTTTGTGTATGATTTCTTGATTATTGAGGGAGTAGCTGATTACTCTTAACGCTTTGACAAAGTGAACGTTAGAGAAGAACCAGAAAGAGATTGAAAATGATTTCGAGAGTCATCTATCTCGGCTATTTGGATTCATTGTGTGGGGGAGGGCAAGGGGATTTCGGCATCTATAACCAAAATTGCTAATTTTTGCTGCGAAAAAGAGTTTAGCCCTATGGAAACATACAGCCATAGAATGAAGTCTAGGAAGCGAAAGCGGAGGTTTAATGGATTCGGAGTCCAGACTCTTTGAACTGATTCATGAAATGCTGATTACTTTGCTGTAGACGTGCTAGCAAGTAATCCAAGATAATCCGAGGAACTACAAGAATTTCTTGCTAAGAACTTCATGGGCTCGGCTAACTTCATAGTGATGATAAATACATACTAACACAGTTTTAGACTTGAAAGTTCAATCGACGTTGTCAAATCTTGGCCAAGTTTAGTTGGCCAGAATCAGCCGCCATGTGGTGTAGGAAAATCATGATGATGAGTTTTTCAAGCTGATACTTTTTAAGCTGCCTCGGTACTTTGATATCACTAAAATCTCGGTTGAGTATATATGGCAACTCGTACAGTGATGATGGCTCATCTGCTCTTGAATGCTACAGTACGATATTGAAGAAATATCAAGAAAAATAAGAAAGAAATTCAAAAAAATAACAGGATGAAACATATTTCACTTGAATGAGGCCTCGAGTCGAGGCGGAAAAAAAATTGAAATTTTAGTCTTATATAGTTCCAACAAAGTCTCCAGCCGCACAAAATTAAGACAGAGCTGAATCATATTCAATTGTAAAGAAATGGCATTAAAGACTTTGTATGTTTTCTCATTATTCTTAGTTTCACAATTAAGTCTTAGATTTATCTGAATTAAGTTAAGAATTCAGATTAATGGCGATTGTAGGGCGTTTAATTGACAAAAAGGTAGTCTCGTACTGTGACATGTTTTTTCTCTAAGGCTCTAGTATCGGAGTCTCTGAGCCTGAAGCTCTGTGCCTGAGTCTCTAATGACTTGAACTATACACGTAATTTTTTGATAAAGAACAGCTCATCAAGTTAACCCTTCACTGTGTTCAATAGACTTAAGATCAGCCAGGAACACACTTTAAACCAGACCCTCGTTAGCAAAATTTAATAATCGCAGCTATGCATCATTAATTTCAGTAAATGAATCAAAAATAAATTCAAATATAAGCAGTGCTTACTGGATCAGCTGGCTGGCTGGCGGACTGGATCTAAATTCCTTCTGCATACCCACTGGTAGCCTGTTTATCCATCCAGGAATTCGCCTGTAACGAACCCATCTTCTAGTGTTATTAGCATGCACTGTAGATCTATTCGTTTCAAATGCTAATAAACTTAAATAAAGGTGGGATTAAGAATGGAAGATGAAAATAGTGCTTTGATTCAGAACAGCCAGGGTCATCAGAAAGTGTGCAAGGGTATCATCAAGATGAAATATAAAGACGTAGATTTCTTCTTTTCTCTTAGGTAGGTCAATACCTCCAAGAGAAGAAGGAATTCATATTAAATCAATGACATCTCAAGTTGTAACAATGAAGGAGCATCAACAGCAGCCCCAGATTCTTACTCCAGATTTTGCTCGGATAAATCTGCCACGAGCCTACGCTCAAAAGATTAAAGACATTGAATCTCGGTACGAAACCGAGCTGAGCAAACTAAAAAAAGAACTTGACCAGTATAAGCAGCGCAAAAATGCTAGTCATGTTTGGAAACCTTTAAATTTAATTGGACTTGGAATTGATGAAGCCAAAGCCCCCAGAGAGGATGACATCTTAACTGATGAACAGTTACTAAAAGTAGTTACAGACCAACAAGCAGCTTTGAATATCATCTTGGATCTTAAATGGGAAAACAAAGCCATCACCAAAAAGTATCGAACGGCTATGCTCTCAGCTTCAGAGAACGCTGACCTCGTGAAGCAGTTTCAGCAGATGTTGGCTGAGTGTCAAACCGAAACAGAACGAACATTCAGTGAATTGGTGAGCCAAAGGGGAGCGGCTGAGCAACCACCATCAGCCCCAGCCGCACAGAAAGACTACCAAAAACGGAAGTTTTGCTTTCGCTGTAAATTTATCCAACACAAAAGTCTGGCAGAAGCAACAACAGCAGTCGAAGTAGAAGCAGCAGGTAGCACGAGACCTTCACTACCAAATAACGTGAGCGCAGCCAACTTGAAATCAGTTATAGTGCAACTGCGCAAAGCTTGTGACGAAGCCAAAACGCGTGTCTCAGAGTGGAAGAAATGCGCAGACACTCTTCAAGCCGAACAGGTGCAAACCCAAAAGCGAGCAGACTACTGGATGACAAAGTTTTTGGAAACTAATACGCCAGAAGCCAAAGCTGTAAATTTGCAGCTTAGGTTCCAGAGCGACCAAGTTGCTGCCATGCACTCCGTTATAACTCGACCTGAATGCCAATTCGAGTCACTAGAAGAAACTTTGAAGGCCTCCAGGTTCTGGCTAAGACCGCTTAATCGGTTATCTTCGACTTGGTCAACCAAGAAATCCGCAGCTGGAGGAGGTACCTGCCCACGACAGCAAAGTGGAATATCACGTCGACTCACTTCTGCCATTAGCTCGCCGAACCTGCGTCTGTCTGCCGGGTTCCCTGGGGTTGCTAAAAATAAAAAGTCCCCTGGTAGTGTAACTTCTAGTTGTAGTGGAGGTAGTAACGGTTGTAGTGGTAGTGGAAGTAATAGTTATACTACCACTACTACAATATACACCCAAGGTCTGGCTACACCAATTGATTCCCCAGTTTTAGACCAATGTCCTCGTGAGTAGAAGCCCCAGTACCAAGATGCTCTAGTTTTCTGCAGTTGCTTCTTTTTCTAACGTTTTGCAGGCCTTGACGTTATTACGAATGAAATACCATCTGCTCCTTCAGGTACCTTCCTTGAAGATGACGATGAGATCATTGCTTGATTGCTATTTATAATTCATTTTAACCAGATTCCCTGGGCGTACTTCTAAGAGTACCCAATCGTTATGCGATGGTTTTACATTATATCTAGTTGCTGTTATTGGGGTTTATGAGCTACAGAACTTGTTTCTTGCTGTCGGTATACTAATATAGTTTGAGAATAGAATTCAGGTCTTCTTTAGAATGAAATATATTAATTAGAGTTATATAGATTATTATATGGAGTAAAAAATTAAATAAATAAATAAACAAAAAAAGGTTAAAATTCGTATATTTGAGTCTCCTGCTTGATATCATAGTACTGCCAAAGATCCATCTGATTAATATTGCAAAGATCCACCAGACTTGAATTTAAATCTGGGGAAGAAAGAAAGTTTGACGACTCATCAGGGCACAATATTATATCCTGGCTATTAATTAGATTACCACTATCTGGCAGGGAGAACTCAGGAACATAGGTGCAGTACGTAGAAAGCTGAGAAAACACCTCGTCATGGTCATTGATTGGAATATGAGTATGAGTGTACTCATAGTCACTGTCCTCTGGAGTCACGACACTTGAAGTGATATCCATATTTAGAGGGCTGACCGGAGTGAGCATCTCTGGTACTGCTGAGAACCTTAGTCCGGGAAACTTTGTCCCCAATTTATCCAGCATTTGCTGGTATGTCATGGGGTACTCTACACCTGCTGGAGGTCGTAAATGTTGTACCACCACGTTAATCAAAAAGTACTTTGCACTGAGACAGTCTAGGAACTGGCACAGGTACTTGCGTTGGTAATTAGGCCGGGTTTGTAGAAGCAATTGGAACGTGCGCTCACGAATATATTCGTAAGTGATTCTACTCTGTGCCAGTCTAAGTACGTTGTATATATCTTCAAGAAGTTGGATTTCAACATTTCTGTACACTGATAGTCGTTCACGACATCTGTCTCCGACCAGCGTAAGTAGATCTTTAATCAGTATTCCCGTACGTGAAGATACAATTGGGTATCCCGAGTCTTTATCGAATTGAAGGTCTGAGGGTCTTGTGTCTTGTTTGATTGTATTATTTTCTAGTCTTACTAGGGTGTTTCTAGAAGGAGGTCTGCCACGGCTGCCCGACTTGCGGGTTATAATGCCGTTTTTTGAGAGTACAGTTGATAATGTAGATTGAGGGAAGTTTGGCCTAAACCTGGCTCTTGCCCATGCCAGGATCATGGTATTGGAAGCTTGTGGATGAGTGCGAGCATAGTTACAGATTTCTTCCTTCTGTGAACCAGAGATAGCAGTTCTGCTCGTCTTATTATGTACAGCTGTTGCTGCTAGTCTTTGCTTAGAGATTGTCATTATGAGAGATTGGATGTAGTTTGTAATTGATCTTTGGATTCTACAAATTCAGGGACTTGTTTAGCGGAATCGGTGGTTTATATATGAAAGAATTTGGCATAACGATACCGGTTGCTTGAAATAGAAAAGACCTAAAACTACTACCACCACTAATACCACCCACGACTCAAGACCAAAGAAGAGAGGGCTATTGCTATAATTTCTATAAATATCATCATGGGCTGTAACGAGAGTCATGGCTGAACGAAGCGGATACAGCGTGTAGTGGCCAAAGTAAAGTCGTGTTTATAGTACTATGACACAGTTTAAGGCTTAGCTCGTCAGGACTTGGGAATGTTACAAAAACAAGATGGCCAAGCCCAGTTTTGTTAGCCGCATAAAATAAAAAAGAATTTAGTTAAAGTGTTAAACTATAAAATAGGAATATAATTAAAAAACAAAATAAAAATAAAAAAACAAAAAATATATATTTATTGTACAAAAGTATTTGCCTCGAGCCGGATTCGAACCGACGATCTCGTCATTACTAGTGACGCGCCTTACCAACTTGGCCATCAAGGCAGATCTGACATGCGACAAAAGAATGACATACTGGAGGAAATTCAAAAGTAATTTGCTTGACATTTGGCTTTAATTACTGTAAATATGATTAAATTTTATTTTTATATGCGTTTCAAATTTAATTTCTTTATTTTCTGCATTAATCTACATTCGTTTAAACCTTCGAGTCAAGTTCATGCAATCTAGCCAATAAACGCTCGTGCAACTCTAGATTACATAATCCATTGCGTGATATTAAGTCAGCTTTCTACTCCCCCAACGAAGTAGTTTCCTCAGTTTCCTCAGCTACTTTTCAGTTTCTTCCTCCTCCTTTTCCCCGTTCCATTTAGTTCATCCATCCTTAACCCTCAAGCTCATCAATCTCATCAATCACAATGTCTGTTCCTGCTTTCGCTGATATCGCTAAGCCCGCCAACGATCTGTTGTCGCGTGATTACTACCACTTGGCCAATGCCAACTTGGAGATCAAGACCAAGGCTCCTAACGGTGTCGCTTTCACCGTCAAGGGTAAGTCTAGCCAGAAGGATGGCTCCATTGCTGCTTCCCTTGAGGGAAAGTACGCCGATAAGGCTACTGGCTTGACCTTGACTCAAGGATGGAACACTGCCAATGTCTTGGATACCAAGATTGAGCTTGCTGATGCTTTCACCTCTGGTCTTAAGGGTGAACTCTTCACTTCTTTCTTCCCTGACTCTGGAGCCAAGTCTGCTAAGCTCAACTTCCACTTCCGTCAGCCTGCCTTCCATGGTCGTGCTTTCTTTGACCTTCTCCAGAGCAAGGGCCCCACCTTCACTGGTGATGCCACTTTTGGCCAGAATGGATTCCTTGTTGGTTCTGAGTTTGGATACGATATTGCCAACGGATCTGTCACCAAGTACTCTTCTGCTATTGGTTACTCTGCTCCCACTTACACTGCTGCTCTTACTGCCACCTCCAACTTGAGCGTCTTCTCTGGCTCTTACTTCCACAAGGTCAGCCCTGTGACTGAGCTCGGTGCCAAGGCTACTTGGGATTCCAAGTCTGCTGCTGGCCAGGGTGTTGCCATCGAGGTTGGTACTAAGCACAGCTTGGATGGTGGTGCTTTTGTCAAGGCCAAGATTAACTCTCAGGCCATTGCTGCCGTTTCTTACTCCCAGGTCCTGCGCCCCGGTGTTAGACTCGGTCTCGGTGTCTCTTTCGACACCCAGAAGTTGAACCAGTCTGCTCACAAGCTCGGTGGTTCTCTTACTTTCGAAGCTTAATATATGTAATGTGTGATTAGTAGTAGTACATGTAGAACATTTACAATTAAAACAAATATTTTGCTATGAAGTAAAACAGCCCAATAGTACCCGAACCAATAACAATTAAACCAGGCCCTGTTATTGCGAACACAGGTTTTGTCGGCTTTGAATATGGATTATAGTGATGATGAATGAATTCCTGGTCAGTTTGAAAGGATGATCGAGAGGATGGAGAATCAGCCTCACCACCGTGTTGTTGGGCAAACCTACGTTGAGCCATTTTCATAGTTTGCATTTTGCGGTGGTTATCATAGGAACGTTGTTGATGATAGTGTTTGTCAAAGTCAAAGTGAGGCACATCGTAGTTAGATCCTGTCTGAGCTCGTGGATGTAATGGGTCGCCGTTTGTGGCCGAATGTGACTGAGCACTTCGTTTAGTCGTGTTGGCGTATGCCTGATGTTTATAACTGTAGTAGGCCTGAGCGCGGGAAGACGGTCGCCGATGCAATGATGAAGCTTGATGCTGAGTCCCTGAGTACTTTGTATGTCCATAGTAATGTTCATTTGATCTTGCATTTCTGTGGGTTGACCATACTGGACTTCCTCCGTTTCTTTCAGACAGCTCAGAATCAAACGCAGTTCTTTTTTCTTTATGGCCAAGCACCTCATAGGCTTCTTTAATACGAGTGTACTTCTTAGCCGCTGCACGGCGGTCCTCCGTAGGCCTTGATCTGTTACGGTCTGGATGGAACTTTTTGCTGAGTTCGTAGTACTTGGCTTTGATTTCACCGTGAGATGCTTGAATACTGACACCCAAAATATCGTAATGCGACCGTTTGTCTGATGACGATAGATGAGAAGCACGGCGACAAGGGTATGCTAATGATTTATATATTGTGCTCTTATCAGCGTTGTTTCGTCGCACTGTTGGGTAGGAACTTGGGCTCAACAAGGTAAAACATCGTCTTTTAGGAGTAAGTGTTGAAGAAATGGCAGATAAACCTGACGACGGTTGCAAAGAAAGCAACAATAAACTATGTCCCGGCCAGCTTGGCCAGCAGGAAGACATAAGTCTGGCCATGATGGAGGGTTCAGTGGTTGAAAGAAGAAGGGACAAGAAAGAAAAAAAAAAATATGAAATACTCCCCCGGAACTGAAGAAGAAAAAAGACAGATAATACGAAGAAAACAAAAAGTCAAAGGACTCTGGACGGGCTACTACGGAAAGGCGCTAGTGGATGATGACAAGAGCATCTGATATACCAAATCAGGGTTACGCAGGAAATACAGGAAATGTAAAATACGCAAATAATGCAATTAATTCATGAAACACAACTAATGCATACGGCTGATTGTTTGTAATATATTATTAACTGGGTAAGGGCACATATGTATCCTATTAATTCTTAACATTGTTTCTATTTCATTTTTAATATTTTTTGTATGAACTTTATTATTATTATTATTATTATTACTAGTTAATAATAATTAGAATAATAATAATTTTTTTATTTTTTATTTTCAATTTTTTGTTTTTTTTTTCTTTTGTGTTTTTAAATTTTCATCTTTATTTTCTATTTTTTTTTTTTTATTCCTTCCCTATTTCCATTTTTTTCCCTTCTTCACCTTCTTTTTTTCTTCCTCTTTTAATTCTTCCTCTTTTTTGTCCCTTTTTGTCCCTTCCAGCAGCCAATTGATCCCTGCTTTTTAATCTGTCCCTCTTTTTTGTTTGCTGCTGCTCCTTAATATTCGAACCATCATGCCTCTCTGCGGTGGAACTCCTAAACCGAGTAAGTTTTAACCCAGGCCTTTGTGCTACGGAAAATCAAGCCATCCTTATTTTCTAATTACTAACTTTTTTTTTCTTCACAATATAGTCGAACGGAAAATCGTTATCCTCGGCGATGGTGCTTGTGGTAAGACATCGTTGCTAAACGTGTTCACTCGTGGCTACTTTCCCCAGGTCTACGAGCCAACCGTGTTTGAAAACTACGTTCATGACATTTTTGTCGATGGTCAGGCCATGCAGTTATCTCTTTGGGATACTGCTGGACAAGAAGAGTTTGATCGTCTACGTTCGCTGTCTTATTCTGACACTCATACCATTATGCTTTGTTTTTCCGTCGACTCTCGCGACTCCCTAGAAAACGTTCAAAGCAAATGGGTATCCGAAATTGTCGACCATTGTGAAGGCGTTAAACTTGTATTAGTTGCTTTGAAATGTGATCTTAGGTCTAACGAAGACTCACCTGCGCCAACAGGTGGTGATGCTGACGCCAATGCTGATGATCCCAGCAAGGCCCAGGGTGCTGGAGGCCCTAATGGTATCTCAGGCCAAGCTCCTCAAAAGAAACTGATCACCTACGAAGAGGGTCTAGCAGTTGCCAAAAAGGTTGGCGCACTTCGATACCTGGAATGCTCCGCCAAAAAGAACAGAGGTGTCAACGAAGCCTTCACGGAAGCTGCCCGATGTGCTCTTAGCGCCAAACCAAAGGGTTCGCATGACGAGGAGGAAAAGAAAGGATGTGTTATAATGTGATTTTCTATTCGATCCTTTTTTTTTATTTTTGATAACTTTTTGTCTTTTTATTTTGTCCTTGTTATATTTTTTGTCGTTTTCACTGTTTCTACTACTTCCCTTCTCCTACGTTCTTAATACTAATATTTTGCCTTTAATTAATGCTTTATTATCTTATATTACATTGTATTATATTACATTACACCATTCCGAGGTGATTTGATATTGTTATTTCCCTTAATCTATATTATTGACATTATTATACATGAAATCCAGTTAGGCCATTAGTACTGGCTGGCAGCCTGTTGGCAAGCCTTGAGCTGTTGCAGGTACCAGTCACAGATTTGCATGTTGCCATTATTCTCATCAAGACATCTCGTAAAGTTACGAGCGTCGACCTCGCATGTACGAGCAGCCTCCGTTGAGTTGTAGTTAGAGACTGCTCCTGGCGCGGCTGCAACAGCCTGCTGAGACTGCTCAGCTGGAGGCGCTGATGAGCTGCCGCCACCAAACATTCCAGTAATACCAGCTCCAATAGTATGTCCAATAGTTGAGCCAACGGCTACACCAGCAGCAGTTGACGCCATCTGGGCAAACAGGCCAGGCTGTCGTTGTTGTGGTACAGCTTGAGCAGGAGCAGGAGGGTAGTTATTGTGAGTAGCAGCGCTGGGAGCATGAGGAGGGGCGGCCGTGCGAGGGGCGGTCATGGTCGAGGCCTGACGGGTTTGGCCCATGGGGCGGTGAGCAGGAGCAGATCTTCCACGAGAACGAGCCATTGTAGAGTGATTGTTTAGTATAAATTCGACAGTAATTTTGGGGCACTAGGCAGAGTAAAGTAAAAGTAATGAGTAGTGAATCAAGAGAAAAGTTGATGAGAAGAAGTTAGAGAAATCAAGAAATCGTTGGATTGTGGAGGGTTTTTATAGCAGTCAGGGAATGAACCATGGAGAAGTGTGGAAACACATGGAAGTCGGAGTTAAGGTCAAATGAACTCCACGTGATGGTAACGTAATGCTTACGTTGAATGGCCATTATGTAATTAAAGAGTCACGTTGGTATCACATGACTGAACCTTTTTCTAGCCAATCACCAACTGTGAATATCCGTCAGCGTCCGAAATTTTGTGTCCTTGTAATTTTTTTCACCCTCCGCAAACCTCCACCAAAAACTCACTTCTTCTGTCCTACCCCCAGTATACTCTTTTAGTGATACCATGCTTCGCTCAGCTTGCCGAAGGGTTGCATTGTCAAATGCCCAGAGACTGGCGGCTGCTAAGCCTACACATACCGCAGCTTCAGGCCTAAGGCCACAATGGCATACCAAATCCTTCACCTCATCTAGCATCGCATCATCCTACTCCCATGGTGGAAACACAAAAAACGCCGTCGAGAACGTCGACGCCCTGGGTACCGCTATTGGACCTATTAGAAATTCCGATCAGTTTGGTAAGACTACATTCGTAGAAGATCTCTCCACGTACAATGAGGATATCCTTGATGCCGACAAGGCCAACACCAAGATCCGTCACTTTACAATTAACTTTGGACCCCAGCATCCAGCAGCCCACGGAGTGTTGCGTTTGATCCTGGAGTTGAATGGTGAAGAAATTCTGCGTGCTGATCCCCATATTGGTCTTCTCCACCGTGGTACTGAAAAGCTCATTGAATATAAGACTTATGCTCAAGCCCTGCCATACTTTGATCGTTTGGATTACGTCTCTATGATGACCAATGAACAGGTCTTTGCCTTGGCTGTCGAAAAACTTCTTAACATTGAGGTTCCTATTCGTGGCAAGTACATTCGTACACTGTTTGGCGAAATCACCCGTATCCTGAATCATCTCATGTCTATCTTGTCCCACGCAATGGATGTCGGTGCCTTGACTCCTTTCTTGTGGGGTTTCGAGGAGCGTGAAAAGCTCATGGAATTCTACGAACGTGTATCTGGTGCCCGTCTCCACGCTGCTTACTACAGACCAGGTGGTGTTTCTCAAGATATCCCTGCAGGTATGCTCGATGACATTTACATGTGGGCTACTCAGTTTGGTGATCGTCTGGATGAAACTGAAGAACTTTTATCTGATAACCGTATGTGGAAGCTGCGTACTCAGAACATTGGAATCATGTCTGCTGAGGATGCCCTTAACTACTCCCTTTCTGGTGTCATGCTGAGAGGTTCTGGTGTCCCCTGGGACATCCGTAAGTCTCAACCTTACGACGCTTATGATCAAGTTGATTTCGACATTGCTGTGGGTACCAAGGGTGACTGTTACGACCGTTACCTTATCCGTATGACTGAGTTCCGTCAATCTCTGCGCATCATTGAGCAGTGCTGCAACCAAATGCCTGGTGGTCCTGTCAAGGTTGAGGATTATAAGATCTCTCCTCCTCCACGAAGCCTCATGAAGGAAGATATGGAAGCACTCATCCATCACTTCCTGCTTTATACCAAGGGATACTCTGTTCCTGCTGGCGAGACTTACACTGCCATTGAAGCCCCCAAGGGTGAGATGGGTGTTTACGTAGTATCTGACGGAAGTGAGCGTCCTTACCGATGTAAGATTAGAGCTCCTGGTTTTGCACATCTAGGTGTTTTTGACCACATTTCTCGTGGTCATTTCTTGCCCGATGCCGTTGCCATTATTGGAACTATGGATTTGGTGTTTGGTGAAGTCGATCGTTAATTTCATTTATATACTCACACACTCACATACATACATACCCACAATACACATATTTGAATTATATATAATTAAATAAATTGTTATTTGTTGTTTCTGCCCATTTTTCTACCTGAATATTTTTTTTTTATTCTTTCTTCATTTTTATTTAGAATTTCAATATGTGTATTGTTTTTGTGTTCTTTCAATAGCTTTACTTGATAATAATAAGGAATGATCATAACTTTAGTTTTACTTGTCTGCACCGAGGAAATCATCAAGGTACGCACTAGGAGCACGCACTGACTCATGTCTATTATCGGCACCTCCACCGACGCTGAGCCGTGAATTTCCACTAACTCCAGGAACCTTCAAGCTATTTCCGCCGCCACCGCCACTCAAGCCGCCACTCATCGAGATGTTTGAAGCGCTATACATGGACATGTTCCTTACGGAGCGACCACCGGACATTGATGGAGTACTGTTATGGCCTCCACCATAGTATCCTGCCGGCATATAGACACTGGCACGAGGAGCACCAGATTTGACGTTGGCTGCAATGCCCACTCCTGCTGTAGACCCCATTGTAGACGTTAACGAATCGTTGTTGATATTGGCATTGGCAGAATTCATAACTTCCGCAGTTGGAGAAAAGAACAGACCTGAGTTGATCATACTGCGACTTCGCTCTGATGTTGTGTTAAATGCACCAGACTCGCTTGTGGGTCCCTTGCGGCCACCAGCTGATCCCGCACCAGGGGCTGCTCCTCCAGCACCATACAAAGTTTTATTTTCGGACATCAAAGGTGCGGTATTATAAGTAGCATTGACATCTGCAAATTTCTTGATAGATCGTTTATGAATAAATGCCAATGTGAGATGCCATGCAAATACTGCTGCCACAATACCTCCAAGAATGGCACCCACAGCAATAAACACAGTTCCTTCCGGAAGACTGGATTGAGCCATGAAGGGGTTATTAGAATTGCTAGGGACAGTTACAGTAGGTACAGGAACTCCTGTTGAAGACAGAGTAGGCATACTCAGTCTTCTCATGCTTTGAGTATTAGTTGACTCTCCATTGTTATTGGTGTTGACGGCAGTGATCTGGACTGCAGAGTAAGATACAGATGTGGATGAAGTATCAGTGTTCTCAGACGTCTCTGTCGAACCAGTCGTTGCAGTGTTAGTAGTTCTGGCAGAAGTTGTTGTGGTCCTTCCAGTAGAAGCTGTTCCAGTCTCAGCGGAAGTAGTCTGGTCATTTGTTCCAGTAGTCTGATCACTGGTTCCAGTGGTCCCAGTAGTTCTTCTAGTGGTAGCAGTATCGGTCGAAGTTGTTTCATCAGCAGTTGTGGCAGTTGTCTGTGTATTTTGTGTGGTTCTGGTATTGGTAGTTGCTACAGAAGTACCGTCAGTGCCAGTTGTATCCTGGGCGAATACAGATCCCAGGCAGTATAAGACAAGGAATCCCAGCAAAACCACCTGCTGAGTCCTTCCCTTCCAGACGTTAGACCGTCTTAGTGATATACTGCTATTGTGAAAAAAAAATCTCATATTGCCTTAAAAAGCTCAGGGTCTAAAGGTGTCTTCTCCTGTCTGAGAGTATGGTGCGTGTCTGAAATAGATCTACTAAATCGTTCGTTTAATGCGATGTCACTCTACCTGGGACCTGTGATATGTCCAGCAGTTATGGTAGGTGAGATATTGACGTAAAAGAGTGGTGAAGGTAGTGAGCGTTTGGACACGATTTGTTGTGGTGGCTTATAATTATTTTTTTATTACGGCGAAACGAAATGGTGAATTTCCTGATGATTATTTTTTTCTGTAATGGGAGGTGAACAATGTTTATTTTTAAATTTCAAGTTTTTTTTTTATCCTCTCGCCTTATGACACAACATCAACAGTGTGATTGGGAAAAGTTAGAAAGGGGAAAAACCTAAACAAACAAACCCTAAGCCTGTTTGCAATTTAAGCAAAACATTTCTGACAAAATGATTACTCATGGTTTGTCATCGTATGATTCATCATTATTCATATTGTTTATTAAATTATATAATAATTATATACACCCACCTTCCTGCTCTACATAGAAAATTCCACATTCAACACTCATTTGTACCTTTCAACTCTTCTCCACTGGCATAGAATTTTCTCTATTTCTACCTCTGTTCCATTGCAATCAAGGTCAGTCCCGACCTTAATGAAGCAAGTACATATTCTACATTTAAATGCTTTCGTCACCAGCGGAGAATCTTGGGGTTCCTCCGCCCTTTGACAAAAGTGAATCTGCAAATTCATTCGAGCAGCCTTCTGGAGATATTCAGCATAATGATAATAAACCCAAGAAGCAGCAACAACAAAAACTGTTGGTTCCTCCATTAAACTTTGCATTGGTGGCCGATGATGTCTACAGATCTGGGCATCCACTTGAAATCAACTATCCATTTCTTGAAAATTTGAATCTTCGCACGATTGTGTACATGGGAGATAGAAAAGAATCGGATAACGAAGGGTACAAGGCCTGGGCGAACGGCCAGGGAATAAATTGGATCCATTTTTATGAGAAATCGGCTAAGGAACCGTTTACTGAAAATGACCGGGGTGTTATTAAAAAAACATTAGAGATCATATTGGATGTGCGGAATCTGCCCGTTCTTGTGCACTCCAACAAGGGAAAGCATCGCGTTGGAGTCCTAGTCGGAGTGATGCGAATGTTGGTTCAAGGCTGGTCTCTCGCCACTATATTTGATGAATACATCAAGTTCTCAGCTGGCAAAGGTGATGCTGATCTGGAATTCATAGAAATGTTTGATGAGCCCGTGGAATATGATATTAACTATGCTCCTCCATTTCTCAACTTAGCATAAACGTGTATTGTAATTTTTTTATTATTTAATTGAGTATTTATTTACCATTAAAACCGCCAGTTTTCATCCGCACTCTCAATAGCCCATTTGAACTTCTCACGCATTGATTTTCCAAATAGTTTGTCAATTGGAACATCGTACTTTTTAGAGAACATGACTGTCAACCTTGGATCAATATAATTGAGTTTACTTGTACCCAAGGCCACTGTCGAATTATCCTCCT
Source organism: Geotrichum klebahnii (assembly GCA_030570935.1). NCBI lineage: Eukaryota > Fungi > Ascomycota > Dipodascomycetes > Dipodascales > Dipodascaceae > Geotrichum > Geotrichum klebahnii. The sequence continues at coordinate 133,418 of JAJLWW010000001.1, read as the reverse complement.
TGTCTTGCTTCTGCAGCAGTGTATTCTTGATTTGCAAATCTAGCTTCTCAACTTGTTGTTTTAGTTTCTCAACCGTCATATTGGCTTTAACTTCTGGTTTGCCCTTGATTTCCTTCTTATATACCTTGTCCTGCTCAGTAATAGCCTTGAGTTTTTCGTTAAGATCTTTCTTGGTAAGTCTTTCGGCAGCAGGAACTTTTTCGTCTTTTTGCTTTTGAAGGTCTCTTTCGAACTTCTTGGTCACCCTTTCCTTTTCTCTTTCAGTGACTTTGGCAATGATTTCTAGCAGTTCGTCTTTTGATAGTTCATTCAAGTCACTGAAATAGTCAGTTTCCTTCTTCTTCAACTTGTCGTTCAGAACCAACATCATCTTCTTCAATCGGATCTTTTTCCATCTAAACTCGTCAACCTTGTCACCAATCTTACCGACAGTAGCTTCGTGACTTTTTCCAATGGACTTCTGATGGTTACACAAAATTGCAACTGCACGGTTGGCAGCATTGTATCTCACAATCTTCTCATTAACAGTGCCTTCATTAGGAATCAGATCCAGCTGCTGCTGCATGGTATGAGAAGCATTATAAGTACGGAAACATTTAGCTGTCAACCCTGGCATGTAGTTCTGCAAATGCTTATTTAAAATACTAGGATCAAGCCTGTCAAACACTTGATCTCCAGGTCCTTTGGGGGCCTTTTTAAAGATTCGAAGATTCTTAAAAACTTGAGGGTCAACTTCCTGTTCGTTATGGTATGGAACTGAATCTTTACCCAAAAAGTCAAAAACAACAATATTAGGTGGCTGTAAAGTAATATGCTCATATCGCAAGGAACAACAGCCAACCGTATCAGCTTCGTCTTCTCCCTTTTCTCCTCCAGCTCTTAATGCTAATTTATCAATGAGGTATGTTGCTGTGGCTCGCTGACGGTTAAGCATCAACGAATCCTTCAACTCTTTCTGATAATCTTGTCGAATTCTTTGAATATGGTTTTGCAACTCACGAGCTCTCTCAAACTTTTTCAAATCACTCAAACCTCTGATAGACGAATTCTGGGCAAGCATCACATATTTGGTACTATTGTTAATATTTTCTTTCCACATAGCTAGCCACACTACAGTGTTATCATGTTTTACCTCTCCCCACTTGTGTCCACGAGGAGGCGATGGAACAGGAGCATCTTTGCCAATATTCAGCGTAACCATCTCTGGAGTGACGCGTGTTTTCAGCTTACCAGTCTTGGGATGTGCACCACGACCACGAAAGAGTCCGGGAGGTTCAATTCGAAAGTTTCCAACTGTCTCTTTACGGCCATCCAGTGTGCACACCTTGTACTGAGCTTCAGCCTCATCGCGTTCAGCTTTAATTCGCTTTTTCTCTGCAGACGGCTGAGCCTTCTTCTTCTCCCTTTGTTTCTCATAGTGATTAAAAATGTGGGTGAAGTCACACTTCTCAAAAAGTTCAATTGAGATCTCTTCTCCAGTTGATTTAACTAAAGCCGGCTTCTTGGTTTCTTTTAAAACTTTTTTAAAGTCGTCAAAAAAGTTCTTCTGAAATACAGGGTTTTGAGCGTGATCTGAATTCAGCATAGCACCAAAGAACCCTGCGACCTCTTCAGCATCAACAGGGAGTAAAACAGGTTTTCCTTCATAATGAAGATTGACACTCTTAGGAAGTTTTTCGTACTCAGGAGGAAACAAAACACCAGAATGTTCGAGTGTGGTCCATCGGACTGTTCCGTCTTGACCCTCAGATGCCTCCCACCAGCGATATGTATCTTCATCTTCGTCATCCAGTGGTTCCTCCGACTTTTCCTTAGATTTAGCCTTGGATTTCGCAGGCGTTTCTTTCTTCACCTTACTCACTCCGTTTGTTGCAGGTTTTTTTGGAGTCGCGGCTTCCTTTTTTACTTTCTTAGGCGTACCAGCAGGTTCTTTCTTGACTTTGGGAGTACTTGAAGGCTCTTTCTTGGCTTTAGGTGTACTTGCAGGCTCCTTCTTAGCTTTAGGTGTGCTTGCAGGCTCCTTTTTAACCTTTTTGGCAGGAGTTGAGGTGCCAACAGAACCTTTACGCTTACGAGCAGCAGTGTCTTTCACAGTATCACTTTCTTCATCATCATGTGGAGCTTCATTGATCTTTCGTGATCCACGTCGACCAACCTTCATTGCTGTTAGAAATAATACGCCATTGAAAAACTTGGAATACTTACAACAACCTCCTCCTCGGACTCTGAGATATCAGCGTCTAAGAATGGTTAGAGAAATACAAAGAAATAGTAATTTAAGCATACCGATTGCCATGCTAATAGACATTATGAATCCTGAATTGCCTGTCCAAATTTACCGCGATGATACTCAATCAGATTAAAGACTTGGTGATTTCCGTGCAAGTTCTGAGAATACTGTTGTTAAACGTTAGAGCCAGTTGTCGCGTTAGGCTTTCTAAAAAAAATTATTGTTAAAAATGTTATGTAAAGAAAAAAAAAAGACATGAAACTCAAAACAAAAGGCCACCTAAACACTTCACAACAATTAAAATTACATACATGTGATGCTAGAGAAAGGGTCTTTAGATGAGCAAAATTGTAGGATTGCTGAAGCCTAAAAGATGGAGAAAAAGATTAAAAAAGAGTGAAAAAAAGAGGTTTTCGAAGGGACATTAAAAATAATTTCAAAATTTTTTATATTTTTTATTTTCTTTTTTCTTTTATTCCATTTATTCCATTTTTTTGGATTTTTTATTTTATTTTTTATTTCTTGTTTTATATTATCTGTTTTAAAATATGGTCACGTGTGGTTACTCTGGAAACACAAAGGTGACCGATTGGGACATTACCTAACAACAAAAACATACAGAACATAGGCTTTGTTGTTGTTTTTGTTTTGATGTTTTGATCAAGGTCTTTGCAATAAAGAAGAAGTAAAAATTCAGGGAAGAAATTTTAATTTCTCCTATTTAATTTGGTTGTCTTTTTTTTTCCTTTTACTATTCTTTCTTTTTAATAATATCGTTTTTCTACTTTCTCGAACTGCATTATTTTTCTTCTACTTCTTCTCTTTTTACTCCTTTGTGAAATCTACTTGGTCGACGTTCATAGTCGTTCTTATCAATCTCTCTATTGTTCCGTGCATCAATGTTGGCGAGTACTGACAGACGGCTGCCATTGAAACACTTGGAGAAATTGGATCTCAATAAGGGATCTACAGCAATTGTGAGAAGTAAGCCTAAAAATATGGAAAGGGCACCTGTAGTTGCAGTTTCAGCTCCCGCACCAGCTCAGGCTGAGAAAAAGAAGCGAGAGAAGCTCTCCTCCTTGTGCAAGACTCCTCCGTCAACAATTAAAGGTCTAGGCAGAAATTTCAAGCGTGGTCTGTGCCTTGGTGAAGTATGTATCAATTCTTGACATGTATCACACAATTCTAACAGTTTTAAGGGTGGGTTTGCTCGCTGCTTTCAAGTTAAGGACAGTTCTGGACAGCTTTTTGCTGCAAAAACAGTCGCTAAAGCTTCTATCAAAACTCAAAAGACCAAAAGCAAGCTTTTAGGTGAAATAAAGATTCATAAGGTCTTAAAACACCCAAACATTGTTCAATTCGTGGACTGCTTTGAAGATGATGTTAATGTGTACATTCTACTTGAGATGTGCTCAAATAATGTAAGTTCCATGCTTCGAATACAAAATTTTTTACTAATTCAGCATATAGAGCTTGATGAATATGTTGAGGAAGCGAAAATCTTTCACTGAGCCTGAGGCTAAGTATTTCCTTACTCAAATCATTGGCGGAGTCATGTATATGCATGAGTTTGGAGTAATTCATAGAGATTTAAAGCTTGGAAATATCTTTTTGGATCAAGATATGACTGTCAAAATTGGGGATTTTGGACTTGCCGCCCTTCTGACTTCAGATTCAGAACGAAAGAAGACTATTTGTGGTACACCCAATTATATTGCTCCTGAAGTCTTGTTTGGCAAGGAGCAGGGTCACAGTTACGAAGTTGACGTCTGGTCAATTGGCATCATTCTTTACACTATGATTGTGGGAAAACCCCCATTCCAGTCTAAAGATGTAGATACCATTTATAAACGAATCAAGCATAACGACTATAGCTTTCCTCCAAATTCTGTTTCGCAAGAATCAAAGGAACTCATATCTGCATTCCTTCATCACGAGCCTTCCAAAAGACCAAAGTTAGATCAAGCATTGGCCCATGAGTTTTTCAAATCTGAATTTCCTTCAAGCCTTGAATCTTCTTGTTTGACTCGTGCTCCAAAATTAACCTCACTTACTGCTCAAGCATCAGAAATTAACTATATTAATTGCAAAGTTGCAAGCCGCATAATGTTGAGACCTGCTGGAGTCCCAGCCACCGCTACTGTCTTGACAGATCTCACCAAAAAGCTGAGCAACGAGGAGATTCCTGCTAAGTCTATTTTGCCAGTATCACTTTCTCCTGCATCAACTAAGGAAAAGTATAAAATGGTCATGGTGCAAAAGGAAGAAATCAACCACTTTGGAAAGCCTGAAAGGTTTGGACACAAACTCAACTTCGTCGCAAACCAGGCCACTGCTGCCGCAGCAGCAGCTACTAAATCAGCTGAAAGTAGGACTTCGCTAGGTAGGGCTAGACGAACAACCCCTGCATCTGTTGATCCTGCTGGCACGGAAAACTTTGCCAAAACAGCAATCCAAAACAACGCTCGACGACTCAAGCTGACATCTTCTACAGCTCTAACAAATCAAGCCAACTTGCCAGAGAAGATAGAGCAGCCTGTCAAGGTGGAAGAGAATTTTTTTGTCAAGTGCTCTATTAATCCTAGTAAAACTGCTTGTTTTGAAACCGCCAGTAACGTCATTAACGAAAGTATGAACCTTCTGGAAGACAATTTTAATCCAGGATCTGTCAGTAAACGACCTCATGTCGACACTGATTACTTTCCAACTGTGCAATTTATTACCAAGTGGGTAGATTACTCCAACAAATATGGTATTGCATATCAATTTTCAGATGGAATGGTAGGTGTTCTATTCACTGATAGCTCTACAACGCAACTGGACCCTCGCATAGAATCTTTTGATAATATTCGATGGAGCACTACAAACAAGCAGTGGGCTGTCCACCGTACTACTGATATTAGCAAGTGCTTGCCGTCTCAAACTAAACGCTTCAGACTTGTGAAAACAATGTATTCATACATGCAAAAGAATTTGCGAGAAGGCACAGACCGCTCTCAAATTCCTTGCGTCAATCCTGGCAAGCGAAACCCTGCAGATTTAAAAAACACCATTGTGTTCCTGGTACAATACATGAGACTTGGTCAAGTTGTCATGTTTCAGTTGAGTAACGGAAATTTCCAATTTAATTTCCCTGATCATACTAAACTCATATTAACTGCAGATGGCCAAACTATTGGATTCATTGACAGCGACCGAAACTTGCATTGTTGGTCAATGAAAAATGGTAGTGTTTGCTGCCATCCATTCTGCTCTCAAATCACCGAGGTCTTTATTGACGACATTTGGGGCAAACTTGAGCATTGCTTGAAGGCCCTAGTGGAAGCTAGAAACTAACAAATTTCGTTTTTATTCATTTTAATTTATTCTGATACCCTGATGATACTCTTTATTTGCATTATGTGATCTATAATACCCAATGATAGCTTCGAAGAGACCTGTTGCTATTATCCTTTTTTATATTCAGTAAAGCATAGTATATTATTATAAATACATACCAATATATGAATTGCAATAATTCCATGGATTTGTAGTTTAAACGGCAACCTATATAAGTTTTCAAAGTGTTGGTGTCTATGTTTATCAGTTGCGTAGCCATGCGCAACAAAATGAGAAGGGGAGTGGTCACAAAGAAAATACGACAGGTAAATACCAGTCATAAATAAACACAGGCGACATATCTCTTTAA
>JAJLWW010000001.1:0-125000 GCA_030570935.1 Geotrichum klebahnii | reverse complement strand
ATCAATAAAGGTCCTATGAGTCCTAATCTCAGTTCTATAGGTCTACAAAAAGTGTCACCCCCCAAGCCAAGTGATTTGACTGAGGAAATTTCATTCTTTGAGAAAGCCAAGAAACATATTGCAAACCCACAAACTTATAAAGAGTTTGTCAAAGTCCTCAATCTATTTTCTCAACGAATCATTGATAAATACATGCTAGTTGAGCAAGTTGAAGGATTCTTGGGTAGTGATAAAAGACTCATGAAGTGGTTCAAGGATTTTGTCAGATATGAAAATAGGCCACTAAATATTGAAAATATCCCCTACAAAAAGCACTTACTGGAGCTGTCACTTATGCGCTCATACGGAAAATCTTATCGCTTATTACCCAAGTCGGAAGTTTACATGCCATGTTCTGGTAGAGATGAGATGTGCTGGGAGGTTTTAAACGATGAATGGGTCGGCCACCCTACTTGGGATTACGGAGAAGTTGGAATTGTTGGACAGTGCAAAAATCAGTACGAAGAAATTATGCACCGTGTCGAGGAAGAGCGTCATGAGTATGACTACTATATTGAAGCCAACTTACGAACAATCCAAACCTTAGAGACCATTACCAGCAGGATAGCAAATATGACGGCAGAAGAAAAATCTATGTTCAAATTGCCTCCTAATTTGGGACACACGTCTACTATCTATGAAAAAGTTTTGAGAAGAATTTATGGCGAAGGCAGATACCATGAGGTTGTTGATGCTCTTAGAGAGCGCCCTGCGATATCTGTTCCTATTGTCTTGAGACGCCTCAAGCAAAAAGATGAGGAATGGAAGCGCGCTCACCGTGAATGGAACAAGGTATGGCGTGACACCGAGCAAAAGGTCTATTTGAAGTCTCTTGATCACCAAGGCTTGATTTTTAAGCAGACGGATAAGAAATACTTGACTACCCGTCAATTAGTATCTGAGATAATGACTACTAAGAAGAAGCAAAGTAATAAATGGCTCAATATACTTACCCCTATTCCTCAAGAGCAACTGGTATATCAAGCAGATGATGAATCGGTCATTATGGATGTGGTTCGACTAGTTTTGTGTTGCTTGAAGAATTCTACCTCTTATTCCAACGATCAAGAGCAAATGAAGCAAACTTTTAAGACATTTGTGCGATTGTTTTATTTTCTCCCTGACGACCTTGAGCTTGAATCCGCCAAACTTCCCGCAGAGGACACTGATATGGAAACCGGACTTGACTCTAGCATAGGTGAAAAGCGAAAACTTAGTACCTCTGATACTTTGGACGATGTACTCAAAAAGTCCAAACACCCGAAAATCGGAAACGTTCAGGAAGAAGACAGAGAATGTAACGATGATTCTGAGGATATTAAAAAAGCTGGTAAATTGTGGCTCAATCATACTAATACCAACACATCCAGAAACCCATCAGAAGAAAACTCCCGTCATAAGTTTAATTTGTTTGCAAACACACCTGTTTATGTGGTTGTAAGGCTGCTACATATTTTGTATGAGCGATTAAAGGAAGTTAAAGGCTTTGAGAAAGAAGTCTCCGAAGAAATTAAAAATGGTACCAAAGTTCCATTTGCTCTTAATCTGAAATTGTATGATCAGCAAGTGGACGAAAATAGCCTAATTTTTAAGGGTGAAGACTGCTATGAGCAAGCACTGAAGCTCGCTGAAAGTCTAATTGAAGGAAATCTCAATCATCAATGGTATGAGGAGGCAATCCGTCACGCATACCAAAATCGGGCATATAGGCTGTACACTTTGGATAAGGTTGTAAATGCTATCGTGAAGCATTTAAATGCAATTGTATCTGATGCTAAGTCTTCTGATGTTCTGGTGCTCTTTGAACAGGACCGAAGAAAGGCAGTATCAAATTCGAAGGAGCAACTTCTTTATCGCATGAAAGTAAAAACTGTGCTAGATGTTGACGAAACCATGTTTCGCATTGAGTGGAATACTCAACAAAAACAAGTCCATTTCCAGTTAGATGATGAGCCCGATCTTAGTCCTAAGCAATCACAAAATCAGGAAGATGCTTGGAACTATTATTTGACATCTTACCTTACGGTAATGCCAACGGAAGGAGTTCCAGTTGATAACGTTCACATGCCATTTATTCATCGTAATTTACCTGATGATGTCTTGAATGACGATTTTGTTAGCACTATCACTCAAGGACTAGTTGCTAAAGTTTGTCCCTCTACCTATAGACTATTTTTCGAGCCTAGCTCTGAAGATTTCTTTTCCAGGCATGCCGGATCTTCTCCATCAACTATTGATACCAAGATTGTAAAAGACAAGCGCCAGGGACGTTGGCACCGGTTTTTGAATGGACCTCATGGATGGAAAACTGATCTTGACGAAGGTAGCCTTGTAGAAGCGCAAGGAAAGTTTGATGCTTGGAAAACGGATGGACCTGATGCTATGACAGCTTGGCAACCTCCCGTTGCGAAGGTCCAGGATTCTCCTGGCAAGGATGACACACCAGCTGAAAATACAAAGAAACCGGACCCTGAGGAAGTAATAAAAGGACCATTCGAGGGGCCTAGTAAGCCTGAAATTACATCTGCTCCTGCAGAGACAGAGAAAGAGCAGTCACTTCAGCTAGAATCAGCGGGAGACCAAGAACCTCAACTCAAGGAGCTGCCTAAAGTTGATGGAACTAAAGAAGATACCAAGTTAAATGAGGTCAATACATCAGAATTGCCTTCTCAGGTGCCTAAAGAGAATACTACTTCATCAGGATCAGAACACAATAATCCTACCAGCAGTCAAGCCAAACAAAACCAAGACGTTGAAATGAGTGGATAAACTAATGCCAATCGTGGGATTTGTATCCTTCCAATTTTTGTTTTTAATTTAAGTACCTTTTAGTTATTTGTTTTTTGTATTTTTTTTTTTTTTTTGATCATGCCTCATTCTGTGTAATTTAATGTATTAATTTTCTCTCTCTCTTAATGATATATTATGAATGAAAAGTGGCTCTACAAGGCATGCAACTTAGACTTTTCTTGTCTGCGTTTAGCCATTAAGGCAGCCAGGGGAAGGTCATCTTCTGTTCTATCTTCCGGGTGACGATGCGACCTGCTTCCACTACTTTGGCCTCTTCGGTTAGGTCTGGGTCTTGGGGTCTCTGACTCTAAGTCAACACCGAAATCAGAGATTTTCTCTCCCTCAAAGGTTTCAAACACTTCTCGTTTGTAGAAATCGGCATCACTAGTGATTTGATCTCGCCACGCAGGATACCCCGTCGAGTCATCGCTTGAATCACTGTTTGCGCTGGCACTTCTAGAACGGTTAGCTAGTACGCCGCCGTAGTCATTTTGACGGGTGGGATAGTTAGAGCCTGATAGCAAGGATGTTTGGGCATAAGTAATTGGTCCTTCGCTAAACCCAGATCTGACTGACTCAGCATCTTCAGTATCTTCGGGTCTTAAAACTTCGCGTTGATCTGGGGGCCAGTTGACAGGATTTCCTTCATCGTCAGTGCCTGACTCGTTCTTTTGAAAGTTGATACCATCTCCCGATGGCCCGCCAAAGGGAAGAATCCAAGACCAAACTGGGCCCCACGTACTAATGACATTTTCCCAAAGATCAATGTCATAGGGAAAGATGGTATTTCTTGGAATAAGATTCCGTCGCTTGGCAGAAGCGATCCGCTCTTCCTCCCATGACTCGATTTGTGTTATGCCATTAAGCATGTTGAGTAGGACTCGGATAGATAAAAGACCTACAGAAAGAACCACGAAAAATGTGAGAGGAGTTAAAATAACAGCTGCTAGGATCTCAGATAAAGGGATCAAGTACTAGTTGTTGGTCAGCATTTGTAAATTTCGAAAAGGGAAACATATCAACTTACAGCAGGCAAGCCTCGATTGTGGTAAAGTAAAATGCATTCGAGTACTAGCCGGTAGAAACCATATCCAGCAGTAAGGTTTACCCAGACAAGAAATCTGAGGAAATGAGGCATGTTGTTGTAGCCCACACAGTTATAAGTCCAAGGGCCTAGAATGTTAGAAAACTTCAAAGCCAATATCCAATTTACCTACAGTGATGGTCCATTCTCAAAACGCAACTAAACAAAGTTAGTTAAAGCCAAATATCGCATTGTTCTTATCTTACGTTTTGCAGGTTTTGCAATGATGTGTTCTCTCAGGTTTGTAAGCTTCACATTTGAAACACCAACGACGGACAGCACCAGCAGGAGGTTCAAAGTCCTTAGGAGGGGTTCCAGGAGGAACCGTAATAGCTAGATAATAAGAAATCCAAGTCATTATAAGAGCCAGCTGGAACCCGACTAGCTGAAGGTATGTCTCATGATGAGGGACCAGGATGAAGAAATAGATGCCATAACCGCAGCCTCCGATGAGGCAGCAAGGGATCTAAAAAGTCAATATCTAGGCTAAAGGTACTGCTAAGAAATTCACGTACTATGATGCCCATTATAGGCCATTGAAGCTGTACTGCCATGGCAAAGGTTTTAATGAAGGTCAGTGGCGGCTGTAAAGTCAAAAGTAAGAAGAAACATCAGTAAAAACACTTGTAAAATAACCTTGTCAGCGCCAGAGCTTTGGCCAACCCTGAAATGATAAAATCAGCCAAAACCACCAAAAACCTAGAAGATCCCTCCAACAAACCCCAGAAAGGATACTCGGTAGAGTTTCAGAGTTATATTTCAGTTGCTAGCATGAGATTCTTTTCATTGTTACCATAGACAGATGAATCTGATCAGGGTCCGTAGGGTTGGGGCAGATAATACTACGCTATCAATTGACTCATTGAAATTTTCAACAATTTATATTTTTTTTTTGGCTGCATTTTTTTCTTCTTCCTTGTTTACACAACTTTGTTGATTCTTTTGCTACAATATTCAATTAATTCTTACAATGACTTCTAACGCTCCTACTGAAACTAAGCTTTGGGGAGGCCGATTCACTGGTGCCACCGATCCCTTGATGGAGCTGTACAATGCTTCTCTGCCCTATGACAAGAAAATGTATGCTGCTGATCTGGAAGGCACCCGTGTTTACACAGCTGCTTTACAGAAACTTGGATTACTGACCAAGGAAGAACTCTCAGAGATTCATCGTGGTCTTAAGGAGATTTCCAAGGAATGGAAAACCAATAGCTTTGTCGAGAAGGCTGGAGACGAGGATATCCATACTGCTAATGAGCGCAGATTAGGTGAGATCATTGGCAAGGACATTGCTGGCAAGGTCCATACCGGTCGATCCAGAAATGACCAAGTTGCTACTGATATGCGCTTGTACGTTCGTGATGAATTGCGTATTATTCGTGAGCAGTTGGTCAGCCTCATCCGCGTTATGATTACACGTGCTGAGAAAGAGTTGGACGTCTTGATGCCTGGTTATACTCATCTTCAGCGTGCCCAGCCTATTCGGTGGGCACATTGGTTGTCATCTCATGCTACATTTTTGGCCAACGATCTCCAGCGTCTTGAGCAGGTTATTGACCGTGTCAACGTTTCTCCTCTTGGTTGTGGTGCTCTTGCTGGTCATCCTTTTGGAATTGACCGTGAGTACATTGCCGAAAATCTCAAGTTCAATGGTCTTATTGGAAACTCTCTTGCTGCCGTTTCCGATCGTGATTTCGTTGTTGAGACCATGTTCTGGGGTTCTCTTCTGCTCAACCACTTGGCTAAGATGAGTGAGGATCTTATTATCTACTCTACTGCCGAATTTGGCTTTATTAAACTTGCCGATGCTTACTCTACTGGTAGCAGTTTGATGCCCCAGAAGAAGAACCCTGATTCTTTGGAGCTGCTCCGTGGTAAGAGTGGACGAGCCTTCGGCCACTTGGCTGGTTTCATGATGTCCATGAAGGCCACTCCTTCTACCTACAACAAGGATTTGCAGGAAGATAAGGAACCTTTGTTCGATAACCTTGTAACTGCCTCTCACTCTATCCAGATTGCTACTGGTGTGCTTTCAACTCTTAGAATCGTTCCTGAGAAGATGGAGTCTGCTCTTACTATGGACATGCTTGCTACTGATCTCGCTGACTACCTTGTCAGAAAGGGAGTTCCTTTCCGTGAGACTCACCACATTTCCGGTGAGGCCGTTCACATGGCCGAGAGCAACAATCTTAGTGGAATCGATCAGTTGACACTTGAGCAATACAAGTCTATCGACTCTCGTTTCGAGCAGGATGTATCCAAGGTGTTTGACTTTGAGGCCAGTGTTGAGCGTCGTACTGCTGTGGGAGGAACAGCCAAGTCTGCTGTTCTAGCCCAGCTTAAGAATCTAGAATCTTTGATTGCATAAACTGACTTGCTAATAGCCATGTCACTTTAATGTGTTTCATTTATTTTATTCTTTTTGTATCTTTATATAATTTTAGTGCTAATTTTGTAATTTTGTCTAATGTAAAATATTATTTTATTTCTTTTTTGTTTAATCCATAGATACTCGAGCCCAATTTTAATTTCCTTGCGTCACAAAAATTCCTCTGAAGACGTCAGGATTAAATGTAAATAAAACATATAACGCTCACAGAATTCATTTTTGTAGTTATAATTCCTATTTTTAATTTGATAGAAGTGTGTAGGACAGATGACTTTCTGACGGTGTCTTATACTAGCCGATATATCAACTGAAACATAAGGGTTTCTGAGAGATTGGTGGTAATAGTAATCGTCTTAGAAGAAAATATATATATTTCATTTCTAGGATTATATAAAAGGATATCTAAGGTACTCAGATGAGAAAACACAAGGATTACACTCTTCAATATTGAAAACAATATACTCTTTTTGTTGTTTACTTATAATGGTTTATGCTCACTTCGTTCTAGGCGCTGCTGCCCTTGCTTCTCTAGGATCTGCCCGGTCTAATCTTGAGGCCCGTCAGATCCACGTCCATCCTGTCGATGTTGGTGGAAACTTTTTACCCCGAATTGAAACTGGCTTGAATACTGTTACTGGACCTGGTGCTAATGACAATGACAATGTAGCTGCTACATCTATGGGAGGCGTCGCTAGTCATGTTTATGTGACTCCCAGTGCTTTCGCTCCTAAAATTTCATCAAGCCCCAAAGCTTCTTTATATTCTCCTATTCCTGTGTTGTCTAAGACTTCAGGAGTCTCTAAGGTTCCAGTTGCAAGTATCGCGGCTGCAACGAGCAAATCTGCTGGCTCTGGTTCCAAGTCTGCTTCCCGTAATGTCGTCTATATTACCATGACCACATATTATATTGCTGAAGTAGAGACAGCTGAAGTTACAGAGGGTTTTGGTGAAGCAACATCTTCCGAGTCTGCAGTTGAGAATTCTTCTGAGGCCTCATCCGAGTCTGAGGCCGAGACTTCTACTTTCGAGTCCGCCTCCGAGTCTGCATCTGAGACTGCTTTCACTTCTAATATTGCTTCTGACTCACCTGTCGCACCTACCACAACTTATGAACCTGCTGAGCCAGTTACATCTGAGGAGACAGATGCATCTACAACAGCTGAAGCGCCCGCCAGCACTTCTTCTGATGCTGAGGAAGACACAGAAGAGACTTCCTCTCCTGTGACTACAACTTCAGATGAACCCAGGCCCTCTCTTTCGATCGTCGCTGGCGCCTTGGGAGCTGACGGCATCCGTTCAGTTGCTCCTCATTTGGCTCCTAACGGAGTTGCCCAGGTCAACGGTGCCGCTGGTGCCGCCGTTCCCACGACATTTAGTATCTGGAGTGCCACCATCCCAGCGAGTGTTTTGACCAACCACGGTCCTGCCATGACCAGCATTATGGATGGCGCTGTTGAAAATGTTGATCCAACATCAACCTATGACAATGAAGCTGAAGAATATCCTGCTTCTGCCACAGCTGAGGTCGATCAGCCTGAAGACACTGGGTTTATGTCGTCTCCTTACCCAGAAGGAGATGACTCTGAAAGCTTTCCTGAGGACAATGAAGACTCCAGCACTGGAGCTATTCATGTTTACCCCGTTGATGCCAATGAAGGGTTCTTGAATGGAATTGAGACCGGCGCCAACACCGTAACTGGCACTGCTGATGCTGAAGAAACTGACTTTGTTATCATGAATTATTACTATTAAGATATAATCAATTAAAGTTTAGGAGTAGCCGAGGTCGTAGGAATAATAATGATAATAAAAAATTATAGTGATAGTTAAAGGTCCTATTACTTTGGCTGTATAAACCCCATTGAAAGAATCCACATCTCACGATGTCTGAAACCTCATATCGCCCTCGAAAGACCCCTAAAACAGACGCCCCCGTCATGGTCAGTTGGTCCTAGAGTCAACTGTTACTGATACTGTAACTGATACTCACTAAGAGAGTGCGATGATAGCCGTTGCTGTTGCTGGGATTACCGAAATGTTTGTTATCAGACAAGAGGCGGGTATATTTGAGTCCGGACCTAAACCATCGTAAACAATTTCCACTAACGTCAACTGAGAGCGCAGATTCAGCCCAAAGCCAAGTTCGACATAGACAAATTACAGCAGCCATGATGAATCCTCCATGGTAATTGGCAAAATGAGGGACCCAACGAGCCCTCAACGATTCTTTCCTTGTCCACTAACGTCAACTGCGAGCGCAAGTGAAGAACTACTCGTCTGAAGGTTTCAATAATAAAAATAAATACAAATATAAACAACAATTATATATTCAGTATATAAAGACTAGGCTTGCCTTGTTTGATCCTCCACATTCCTCATATATTTATTTCTATCAGCCACCCTGAACCTACCACACAAACAAGACATCTTAGCCATGACAGAGGGAAAATACAGACTTCGTCAGGTCACAGAACGTGAAGAAATCCAGCTCAACCATTCCATGAACTTTGTGGAATGGGGGAAGGGACTTACACAAAAGGAATATCTACAACGTGAAGTTCATCTGGGATCACAAACATCTTGCCGCGATGGCAATCTACGCTTTTGGTCGTTTGAAGAACTCGATACTTCTACTGGAAATTGGAAGGTTGTATCCTGTTTGGAAACACTAACACGACCTGCATTTTACAAGATTAAGGGCCAGCCTGTACAGGAGACAGTGAGCCACAGCCTGGGTGCTGTGTTTACTCCAATGGAGCACCGAGGGAAGGGCCATGCAAAGAACATGATGGACGCTGTGGTCAAGGAGTTTGAAAAGCAAGACACGTGGCCTCAGTACAAGGGTCTTTCTAAAGAAGCCTTAGAGCATTCATTCTCGGCGCTGTGGTCGGATATCGGGCTTTACTATAGCAAGTTTGGATACCAGCTCAGCAGCATTGAAGAGCTAGTGTTAACTGTGGAGGAAGCACATCCAGTCGATAAGGACGTGCAATGGATTACCAAGGATCAGATCCCCGCTATCAGCCAGGAAGACGAGAAGCAACTAGTAGGTAAAATGAACGCAGACACCGAGGCAGACGGAGTTGTTCGGTTGGCAATTCGCCCTACAGAGTATGCGCATGAACTAACACACGCTCGTGCACATTACTTGGCGCCGTTAATGCGACCAGATCATACAGTTCAGAATGGTGAGGAAGTGACTCGGTTCGGAGCAGTTTGCAACGGCGTGTGGATTCTATGGACCCAGGACTTTGCCGGAGACAAGCTTAACATTTTGCGAATGCATTGCAATGAAACCCTTGATAGCAAGTCTTTTTTGGTAGCCCTAGACAAGTTATTTGCCGCAGCCGTTACTGAGGCTCAAGCTTGGGGACTCCATAAAGTGACTCTATGGAAGCAGGATGTTCCACGGCTTGTTGACAGCAAGCAACTGTCGCTGAGTAGCATTGCTGAGGCCTGTAATAGCATGGACAGTCCATATAAGGTTAAAGTCCAGGAGAGAGACGGATCATGGCCTATGTGGCGATTCTGGAAGGGCGCAACGGAAGATCCGTCTACAGGCGCGAAGGTCGAATGGGTCATGGACGGGAAGTATGCCTGGTTTTAATAATAGTTGTAGCTATGTGTGTTTAGCCAATAGCAAGTCACGGAATAAATGTTTGTAAGCGCTTCCTGTTTATAAGGATTTGGCGGGTTTATAGGAGTATCAGATAAAAACAAATTAGATTTGCCTAATTGGGAAATGTATGTACAGAAAGAAAAAGAGAAAGAAAAAAAAAAAGAAAGGGTGAATGGGCTTAGAAACCTTATAGGCCGTTGCTTGTTTCCAAATTTAGGGGAGAAATGAAGAAATTCAAAAGGCGTTAGGAAATAATGGTGGTGGAAATTAAAGGAAAATATGAGAGCAAGTGAAGAAATATTTGCTGAATATGGGAAACTTTGTTGTTGAGAGAGTAAGGGCAGCTCGGTCAAGTTCCGAGGTGTTCGGACCGCAGTAATCAGATAAAACAACGCTGTGTCATAGTTTGTAAGCTTTTTGAGCCGAAAAGAAAACGTTGAGTGTGACGTTACACAGGGGGGAGGAGAGCAGGTAGAGATGAAACCGAAATTAAAAGAATAAAATAAATGGAATTAAAGTAGAGAAATCCAGTTGAATGTCTAATCAAATTCTATCAAATAATCTCAAAATAATAACAAATCACATCACTTTACTTCAAATCAAATCTGATCTGATTATTTTGCACATTGGACCAATCAAAACAGGGCGGATACGAACCACGCAGCAAATCCAGTAAATCCTCTCATTTCTGCTCTGCTCAAGCTCAACATTCGTATTCGCAGTGACCACCGATCTCTCAGATTTCAAAATTTTCAAATTTCAAAATCTTAAATTTCAAATAATGGACTTTAAACTAAACTTAATATCCTGCGGCATCTTTATCCTGGTCTTTCCTTGACTTTTTTTGTCTTCTGGATGAAATACTCATTTTGGAGTTCTCTGTTGTGACTTGTCCAAATCCCAGCCGTGCAACCGTGGCCTGAATCGATATCACTATAGCCACTGGGATTATCACAATCAAAATAATCAGAATCCATCATGATCAGATTTCCTTTTTTTCCCTTTATTTTTTTTTTTTTTTTTTCCTTTTTCTTCTGCTCCAACAATTCCAAAATCCTAAATTTCCGTATGGAAACAAAAACGAGTCAAATTCCTTATTTGCTCTTACTTTATTACCTTTTAGTTTACTTTTCCATCTTCTCTTTTTTTCATCTCCTTTAATTCCTTTCTCTTTGCTACTTCTTTCTGCAAATTTATTTTCATTTTCGTTATATATTTTTCATTTTCATTGTTGTGGTCTGTTTCTTCGCTCCTCCTTCACTCTCCTCCTCTTCCTCCTCCATCATGTCTCAAGTATCGCCAGCTCCTAGTGAACCGCTGGCAAAACGTAGGTCAGGACCTTCCGATATCAGCCATCCAAATAAAAAGACAAAATCGACAAAGTCAGGCTCACCCTCTTCACCTGCGCAAATACCAAAAGGTTCCCAATTTTCAGCATTTTCCGTTAACCTCACTTCATCTCCAGCATCCTCCTCACTTGCGGCATCCAGTAAAGGAAACAACAATAACAACACCAACTCGGCGTCACTGCCTGTCCCCACCGATGTAAATATTCTCAAAAGAGTGACAGGTCAAGTCTGTTCAAACTGCGGAACAACTCGTACGCCATTATGGCGAAGAGCCCCAGATGGTTCGATTATCTGCAACGCTTGTGGGCTGTACTTAAAAGCCAGAAACACGTCTCGACTCGTTCATCGTAAGCAGCCGCCACAAACAGCAATTATTCAAGAAGGAGAAGTAGTACTATCAATGGACAATAGCACATCAACAACCGACACTAGTAATACTGAAGCGGACTCCAAAAGCTCGTGTAAAGACCCGGCTGGAACGTGTCCAGGTGATGGCCACTGTAACGGTACAGGCGGATCGAATGCATGCTCGGGGTGTCCTGCTTATAACAACCGGTTAACCAAGACATCATACCTAGTCAAAGTAGAAGACAAGAAGGGGCCCAGTGGAAGCGCAGAAGGAGAGAATGGCACGCCAGTGGTTATTGCGTGCCAGAACTGTAGCACAACAATCACCCCTCTCTGGAGACGAGATGATGCAGGTCATACGATCTGCAACGCTTGTGGGTTATATCATCGGTTGCATGGAGTTCATCGACCTGTGGGTATGAAAAAAAGTACAATCAAACGAAGAAAACGAATCATATGTGCGCCAGGCTCCCAAGTGTCACTGTCTGTTGAAGCAGGTCAAGCCACTGGTCAAACTCCAACACAGGCAAGCAGTGTTCCTAGTAGTCCTGCTACTACCCAGCTCATGACTATCAGCTCTCCTCAAGCCGGTATGGCTCCCCCTAGTCGAGTCCTTGAAAAACCAGGCCAACCAGAGTCCAACGATGCTTCTGCTAATGCAGCAGCAACAGCTGTCATAAAGTCGCCCACCCCAAAGGTCACGTTACCCAATCTTTCTCCAGACTCTCTTCCCAGTTCTCCCTCATTAACATCAGCATCTTCTTCTTCCATTCCTCTGAATAAACTGAAAAAATTGCCTATTCCCTTCAGTCAAGGTCTTGGTAAAAATAATAATAATAATCCAGCACAGACTCTTAGCAGCATACCACATGCACCTGCTGCTATTGACTTCACACATTCGTTTAAAGCATCACTAATAAACAAAATGTCAAGTCCCTCGCCCTCTTCGTCGTCTTCTCTGTCATCTACCGACCAGAATAGGCTACCAAGTATCAGTTCGTTGGGGTACGCTTCCCGGAATGAAGACCATTCACTCAGCATCCGGTCTATTTTAAATGCAGAGCCTACGGCCGGGTCTTCTGGTGTTCGTACAACTGAGCCTGTTTCCATAATGTCTCACCGTCAGCAGCACCAACAGCAAGGGTCTTCAGCTTCATCATCATTGAGCAGTGTTGACTTGCTTGCAGATATTCCAGAGTCTCTGTCAGCTGGTCATGTCAAAGAGCTCCTAATGTTGAAGAAACGAAAACTAGAAGAGAAGCTAGAGAAACGACGCCAGCAGTTGATAGAGACGGAGGAATTAATTCAAGCTTGTCAAAATAAGATTGAAGAACTCAATGAACATTAGATTTTAACTTTTTAATATCTTGGTTATTGTGTTTTCTTACATTGGTTTTACGGGTTTTATAGTTTTATTTTTTTTTCACTCATTTTTTTTATTTTCATCTAATCATATCATATCAATCAATCAACAGATTGATAAATCAAGATTCGACCACTTAGAATCGTAAACATCAGCATCATCAGATAAGATTGATAAAATTCCAAAATCAGACAAAGCATTTGAATTAGAGTATATAAGATATTTTTTATTGTTGTCTTTATATAATAAATATAGTATTTAGATTATCAATCTGATTAGATACTGCAATTTTCTTTCGTACATTCGTGGGTTTTATTGTCCTTTGGTGTAAGATTTTGTTTTTGCTACTCCGCCATTCGGTCATTCATTATCACGTGAATTTTTACATTTACCCGGCCTGAAATTTTTGACGTTCACACTTGAGTCACTGCCACCAAATTGGCTTCTTGAAATATAAAGGATAACCTCAAAGACCATATAGGTATAGACTCTTAAACCAAGATAGATTCAGGTGGTAACTCTAGTGATTTTTAACTATTTAAAAATTTACCAAGTTCTCTTTTAAATATATCGAGATATAGTGTATAATTCAAATTCAAGTACCTAGAACTATTTTCAATCTTTTTTCCAAGTCATTTTAATCTGAGTTTGATTTGAGCATAGTAGAACAAAAAAAAAGTATCAGATTTCACGTTGAATTTTTTTTTTTTTTTTTTTTTTTCAGACTTTTCATTATTTAATTTTCAACCACTTACTACCTCCAGATTCTATCAACACTTCCTTCCAGCCTTCATCATTTGCCTGAACGCAATATTATACAAAAGAAGAAAAGGTATAATCCAACCGACCAGCATCTGTATTATTAGTCCATATTTCTTGATCTTTTAATACGGCCCCATCATTCACCATATACTCTTTTAAAACCAATTCTTTTTTTGTTTCAATTCTCAATCAACGAAAATATACTATTCAACTCAAACTTCACACATAAAACTTTACAATGTCGCTTTTTGCTATGGGATATAATTCACTTGAAGTGAACGAAGCTAAGCTAACAATGGCTGAGTTGGAGTTAGATTCTTTGACCTCCATGTTTAACAAGTAAGTAGCCGAGCAGTGTTTTTGGTTCTTTATTTTCCATTTGATTTGATCTCTTAAGATAGAGTTGGAGCGTCTTGCTTTGGTTTCCCTGGTTCAAGTCTTGATCTTGCTTTTATAACAGCCGCCTCTTGGTCTTTGTCTTGGTGTTGGTTCTATTAGATAGCCATTTGGAGATCATAACCATTCATCGAACTTCTAGTTAGATCTCTGTAATTGCTAGACCTACAAAGATTTTATCAGGTTTATTCTTCAGATTGAGATCCTAGATCCACGTTGGTTTTTTACACCCTTGTGTACCTGGTTTGCCTGTTGGCCGCCTAGATTCAAGATCCTATAAGGCAAGACAAGACTAACTCGCAACTATCAACGGCCATCTCTTTTTTTTTCCATTTCTATTTCTACTTGTACTCGTTTTACACTTTACTAACAACCCTCAAACAAAAGCATGCTCAAGACTTGCAGATCCAAATGCATTATCCCCCGCTACGGTGAAGAAGAACTCAGTAAAGGTGAAATGGTTTGCATTGACCGCTGCGTCTCCAAGTTTTTTAAAACAAACTTGGCGGTTGGTGATTATTTAAGAGCATCTGGAAATGGCCCTGATTCACTGGCCTCGTTTAGAAGTGTTGCGGCTGCTGCTGGTACAACCGGTATTAGTGGAACGGGTTTGGGGTATGGAGATGAAAATGGACAATAGTTGGGGTAAAGTAGAGTTGGACAAAAGCTTGGACAAGTGAGAATAGGTATAGGTGTTGTATCAGTAGTATGGATGGAAGAGGTATTGATTGGCTTCAGTTAGGTTTTTCAATTCTCATTCATTTATTATACTGGATCTCATTTTTACTTTTCATATCCGGTTTATGCTCATTTCACTTCAACTCGCACTGACTATCTAGCTCCATTACTCAATACCCTTGTTACTACCATGTCTCTTTTTATTTCTTGCTCTGCTCATCCCCGAATCTTGATCCCTCTGCTTTTCTTATTCCTTCGTAATCTGTTTATCGTTTTCCCTTTTTTTTTTTATATTCAATTGTTTGTAAATAGTATATATATATCCATATTAAACAGTATCCATAGTAAATAGTCACTCATTGTACTGTACCATGAAATTCGGACACCCTGAATTAACATCCTGAGGATCTACAATTCTTTCGAAATTCACATATAAACACACATACTTGCTAGCTTTAATGTATAATGTAAACTAAACTGTACTTGTATATATCGCAGGTGATTTTCATAATTCCCATGTGGACTATTTCCAAATAACGTCCACTGATCATGGGCTTAATGCCAAATGTCACTAGATCATCAATAAAAGTAAAACATAAGAGAGACAGAGAGATTATATTAAAATGCGAATGAGGTTTGAGAAGTGAAAAAAAAAAAATAAAAAACAGAAAAATGATGATGAAAAGACAATAAAAAACGAACTGAAAAAACAAAAGCAGTATATAATATGTATGATATTATTATTATCAAGGCGAAAAAAAAAAGAAAAAAAAGAAAAAAAAGATGAAAAAAAACTTAAAAAAATAATTATACTACTGGACAATGCGAGATCTTCTTTTGAAAAAATCAACTACTCGACGGGCAGCTGACTGCTCTTTACCTTCAGTGCGGCCGGTGGTAGCTGTGTTATGTGATACCACTGACCCATTGTTGGCACTGGACATGTAAAATGGAACACTGGTAGTTCGGCTGTGTCGCGAGCTGCTGCCATGCCTAACAGGACCTGCTGCATTTGGCACAGATTCACTGTTGGTGCGAGCAGTTTTAGACTCAGGCCCAGCGGTGCGTACTACATTTAGATCAGGCCCGTTGGAGTGGGACACGCTGCCATAAGATGGGGTATGGACTGGTGCTGGTTGTAATGGTTCCGGCTCCACATGACTAGCAGGTGGATTGCTGCTATTGCCAAAGCTCGAGTAAAATCCCATGAAGCTAAACCGCTTACGATCTGTAGATCGTTTGGATGAAATTGAAGGACTGCCAATTGTGGAAGCCTTGGCGGGAGGTAAAACGCTGCGTGTACGGCGGTGACGTGATCCTGTTGACCCAATTGACCCCGACTTTTGAACAGGTGGAGGTGGAGCCGTAGGCTGCTCCTTTTGAGAGCCCATTCCCATGAGTCGGCCAAAAAACTTGTCTGCACCATATGAAATGCTATTGGCAGCCCGCTTATGCGACCGTCTCGGATAAGTAGGATACTTGGTACTGCTACTGATTGAGTTCACGTCTGAAGACAACTGAAAGTTAGGCATGGCAGGGTCTTGCATATATCCGTCTTTGTGAATTTCTGCATGAGATTGGAGAACAGGCGAATGAGACACGGGAGTAGGTGGGGATGCAGTAGATAGACTGCCAATGGTTGAAGTAGCTTCGCCACTGACTACTCTCGCACGCTGGGAAGGAACAGGGTTTACAAGAGTAGGTGGATCATGTACTTCCGTGTCCAGAGCTAAACCAGGAGTGGTGTTTGCCTTGAAGGCACCAGGCCTACTAATCTCACCAGGAAGCGCTGAGTCGGGAGTAATTGCAACTCGAGGTTCAGACATGGGCATGTGAAAATTCAAGGGCTTGCCAGGCACGGTGGGCAATGGTTTGACAGGTTCCGAGCTGTAAGAAAATGAGGTCGAGGAAGAATAAACATAAGACGGCTGGAATGATGTTGGGCGAGGTTTTCTTGTAGCTGGTGGCAAGCGAGCTCCATTAGTATGCTTGGAAATGGCAACCTTGGAAAGAGACTCACTCATAGTCTCAGCACCAGTAACGGCGGTGGGAGTAGCTGGAAGCGAAGGTGGCGAAGTTTCGTCAATTGGGGTGATGGCATTTTTGCTAGAGGAATATGAGGCAGTGGAGTAAATGTGGTGCTGCTCATCTTCAAATGGGTCTAAAGCATCATCAGAAGAATTGGAAGCATCACGAGAGTAATGGCTAATTCCTTTGATTACACCAGTTTGTACCGAATGACGATGGGAATGCGACATGTAAGAAGTATTCGCCGTTGGGTCTAGAGTATGACGAGCAGAAGGCGACACCATGACGGAGTGAGGTCTTTGAGTAGAGCCTCCAGGAGTCGAAGGTCTAGGAATTAGGGGAGTTGCGGCATATGCAGATGAGTTGGTGGACACGTTTCGCTGACTCAAGGAACGGCCTAATTGAGTGGAGGAATTAGAAGTAGAAGAAGGCTGCGCAGGGATGCGATATTGATAAGCTGCAGAAACCCCATTGTTGAGATTATTGTAATCACTGGCCGGGGTTGCAGGAGATGGAGGAACGATTTGTGTGGGAGGAGTTGTGAATGCAGAGTGAGCTGGTTGATACGAGTGGTGTTTCTTCTGTTGTTGTGTTTGTAACAAAATCTGTTGCTGCAGTTTTTGCTGCTGTTGTTGTAATTGCTGGGGTTGCTGCTGTTGCTGTTGTAATTGCTGTTGTTGTTGTTGCTGTTGTAATTGATGCTGCTGCTGTTGCTGTTGCTGGAGAACAGGCTGACGTAGGAAGCTACGATCCCATTCAACAGGCGTCACGGACAAGAAATGGGCGTGAGGAGAGAGCCACGCATGACTACGCACGTTGTTAAGGTCGATACGATGGTTGGGATCTGAAACAAGGATTTTTCGCAACAAGTCTCTAGGCATGGGCTGAATGTACTCTGGGAAAGTCAGCGGAGTAGTGGTAATGTATTTGTAAAGTTGAGTAATGTTATCGCCATCAGGATTAGCAGGGTCATCGTCAAAGGGCAAGTAGCCTGCTAACATTGCATAGAGGATTACGCCACAAGACCAGACATCAACTTTTCTTCCCACGTATTTGGAGTCGGAGACCACTAGTTCTGGGGCGGCGTAGCAGGGCGAACCACAACTGGTTGACATGAGATCGTGGATGGATCCATCAGAGGCGGCTTTAAATGAATTGGCGAAACCAAAATCTGTAATGATTATGTTTTTGTGCTTGTCTAAAAGGAGATTTTCTAGTTTTAGATCTCGATGAACAATTCCTTTTGAGTGCAGGTAATGGACGCCACTAATGAGCTGGGAGAAGAGGCGGCAAGCAACGTTATCCTTTAAATATCTATGGGTGAGAATGTGGTCAAACAGTTCGCCTCCAGATGCGTATTCCAAAACAATGCCAATATACTTGTCATTTTGAATGACTTCTTCTAAACGCACAATATTTGGGTGAGTTAGAAGTTTGAGCGCGTTTATTTCTCTAAAAACTTTTGTTTCTCTGTTTGATTTGGGTGGTACTGTGTCTTTACGAATGAGTTTGATGGCTACTTGTTCTGGCTGCTTGCCGTCTTTTCTCCAGCCGAGTTTAACTTTACCAAATTCGCCCTGGCCTAGCGTAGAGCCCAGCACATAGTCGCCAAAACGGACTCCGCGGTGTACACGACGGGATATTGAATTTGAGAGACGTGCTGATGACGAGAGTCGCGATGACACTCGCGGAGGTATAGAAGGGTCGGTCATCCTGTTGGATGGGGGGAGTTAGAGAAACCTCAAAGAAAGCAAAAGAAGGGGGGTACACGAGAAGAGAAGAAGGAAGACGAAGACAATCAAGTAGAAGAAGAGGGAAGGAAGTAGGAAGAGGAAAGAAAATAGAAGAGAGAGTAGAGGGAAAAAGGGGTATTTTGTTTACACTGTGAGATGGGCGTCCAAACACCAAATAAAAAAATGAGTAAAAATAAAACTAAAACCAAAATAAAAATAAAATAAAATAAAATAGAGAAGAAACCCACAAAAATGGTAATAAATGGTGAATAAGAATATAACAAGCGATACTGAAAGGGAAAATGACCCAAATGAACCCGCAGAAAGAGTAAAGTTACTATAGGTATAGTAAAGTAAGGTATGGAATAGGATAGGATACTGCGGAAAAGTAAACAAAACTGGGAGGGAAACTGGTTGCTGTTTGAAATGGAAGCAGAATGTGTGAAATG
This sequence comes from Geotrichum klebahnii, assembly GCA_030570935.1. Lineage (NCBI taxonomy): Eukaryota > Fungi > Ascomycota > Dipodascomycetes > Dipodascales > Dipodascaceae > Geotrichum > Geotrichum klebahnii. Next base: position 105,973 of record JAJLWW010000001.1, on the reverse strand, counting down.
GAATGTTTATTTAAATTTTTTTTTTTTGCTTTCTATTACATACCTTTGTTCAATTGTAAAGATGTGAGGAATTGTGGGTTCGAGTGTCCTATTCTGTATGTAAGGATAAAGTCTTGTACGCAGATTGTTGAATGTTTCGGTGCAAGGATAAAAGATGAGGTCTTGCTCAGGTGTTGGATTATCCCTGTTGCGGCAGGAGGAGGTTTGCGGATGCAAAGATATATCGCAGATATCGTAGATGTCTATATATATATACAGATATGTATATAACACGAGGTCTATAATTGAGGCAACGATGGTAGTTGTATTCGTTGGAGGATAGAAGAAGAAGATAGAAAGAAGAAGAGAAGAAGAGGAGGAGGAGGAGGTTGGTTGGTGGTGGTGACGATTTTAACTTTTTATTTTTAATTTTTTTATTTTTAAATTTTTTTAAATTTATTTTATTTTATTTTTATTTTTATTTTTGGCTGTATTTTAGGTTGATTGGGCTGTTAATTTTAGGTTGAATTTGGGTTGGAAATTTTTGGGTTGGAAATTTTTCTATGGTTAGACAAGAAAGTGCTACAAAGCGCATGTCATGGTTCTTTGAGGGACCATAGTAAAAGGAAAAAAAAATTCAAAATAAAAAAATTATTTCAGAGGAATAAGACATAGCATAACACAGCATATGTAACAGTTTATCAACATAGGTGAAGTTTGTACAACCAAAAACAACAACAATCGAGTTATTGTCTCCCCAGCAGCTCCCACCCTTATTATCATTATTTTTATTTTTATTATTTCTCACCTTGGCTCATAACAATTCCAGCCAAACAGCGCGTTTGATCACCAGAAACGCGTATTTTTCATTTAATATTTTTCATGTATTTACATGTATATTACTAGTTCTACCATATGGGTATTATTTTTACAACGTCCTCTTAACTATCTTCACTGATAATTAGCGAACTGTTGAGTTATTACGTTCACCAGTACTATAGGTACGGCGGCATTTCATATAAACTTGACAAACGTTTTAAACGTACAAGATACACATAAAATATCAATTCATAACCATACACTGATACTTATATACTTTATAAAAGCTCAAATGAATCAGTGGGCTTGACAGATGAAGGCAAGGATGAAGACGACGACGATGAGGATGTTAACGAAGGGACAACTGAGATGCTACTAAAACTTGACATTTTCTTCTTCTTCTTCTTAGCTGCTGCTGCTGCCGCGGCTGCTGCTGATGAGGATGACGTAGATGATGCAGATGTTATACCCGAGCTTCCTAAAAATCCTGAAGATGAAGACGAAGTTGATGTTGTAAATGAAGATGATGGTGATGGCGTGGTAACGTCGCTGATCATCCAGGCAAACTCACTTTGGGCTAAAGAAGTACGCGCAGGTGACTTAAAAAGAGGTTTTGTTGGTGTGGATTGGTTGCTTGTATTAGTATGAGGCGTGCTATTAGAATTAGAATTAGAATTAAAAGGGGTAGTAATGATATCACTGTTGGTAATGGTATTGGTGCCTCTATTCGAATTAGGAGTAGGAGTACTGATATTGTTGACATCGGATGTAGAGGAGGTGCTGCTAATATTGGTGCTAGAGTTGACTCTAGTGCTGTTGTTGCTGGGAGGAGTTCTAGAGGTGTCATTATAGGTCGTAGAAGAAGCACCAATGGACTGCTGATCAGTATTATTATTTCCATTAGATGCGGTGTTGCGTCTGCTAGACGTAGATAACGATGGCCGGGGAAGATTTGGGGGAGGAGAAGGAGACATGGTTGTCTGGCTATTTATTCGCTTGGAGTACTGAGAAGAGACTGGACTCCCTAACGTGCTTTTGTCGTCAGTACTGGTGCTAGGAAGAGGGCTTGATAATTTTAATGTAGCAGGAGACAACGCTGCTGAGTTACCAGTAGAAGTAACTACCGGCCCAGTTTTCATGTAATGCGGAGGAATTGAAGCATCTCGTAAGCACTGCTGTACATGCCTTACGCTCTCAATGGCTGCCTTTACCTTCACACTACCAGCCCCGACCTTCTTGTCATCTACTAACTCCTTATCTAGAATTTCCAAAGCATTTCCAAGTATCTCCGACAATGCTTCATCTCTCAAACTCACTCCTGCTTCTCCGCTTAGAGGTTTGGTAGCTTGGTCAAACCCATTCCTTGCCTTAGCCTTCACATCATTGAATTTTTGCCGGACAATTCGGTCCATGTCCCATTTCTGCGTCTGATCTATCATTGTCTTGGAATACACCTTAGCCTTGTCCATAATAGTGTCAAACCCTATGCGCGAGGAAGGGCGTACAGGAGTACTAGTAGCAGGGGAGTCGGATTCGTGATTGCTATTACTGCTACTGCTGCTACTGGTTCTACCCCCACTGCTGCTGTTTGAGATCCGCATACCCCCACTGCTCGTGTATTGCTCATAAACATACTTGGCACCAACTGGTGAAAGATTTCGCTGCAAATAAGTACCATTGGTGACATAGAAAAACATAGTCTCTACAGTCTGGCCGTCCAAGGGATAATTAAGCAACGTGGTCAAAATATCTGTATGTTCTGCTCCAATGATACGATTGCGCACTCGCAAAAGCATAACCACACAAATATAGTCAACCAACTCCAAATGATCACCCTCCTCGTCCACATTGACAGGGTTGGCAAATAGCGAGTCCCAAAGAGCGAGCATGTGGTCAAACCCAAACTCACGCCCAAACAACAGCCGAATCCACCGAATTCCCCAAATCTGCGGCTCAATCATGTTATCCTTAAGAGTTTGATACAGCTCGGGGTCAGCTTTTTGTAAAATATCTTGTTGGATATGTACCGACTTGGCCACAATGGGCGGTAGTTGCGAATCAGGCCCATTGAGGTACCAAGGCTTTGCACTCTTCATGATTTCACTAAACAGTTCAAACGCATCAGCTTCAGCACCACTGGGGTCAAACATAGTACTAAGTACGGGGTCGTCTTTTCCCAGCATGCAATCCTGGGCAACAACCCACAACATGGGTGCTGCTAACTCGTGCATGCCTTGTTTGTAACTGACATCTGGGTTTATTTTGGCATAGACAAACAGAATGTTGGTCAATGATTTTTGTACCGAGTCTTTACGGAAGTAGTCAATATCGGGAAAAGTTCGCTCGACATCCTTGTTGATAATGTCTAACAACTGGTCATCGTTCATTTCCTGTTCAGCTCCATACCACGAGTCACTCAAAGGATCTAGAATAGCTTGTTCGGGTACAAATTTAAGGCGGCCGTTTTTCTCCACATGGTCGGGGCTTGTTTTATCAACGGCTGCTGGATCGATAGAAGGTCCATACCTTTCCACCAGAGCGGTATATTTAGCTCTATACTTTGACAACAACTGGACCCATGTCTTTTGGTCATACGTCTTGAGAACCAAAAACAGCTACTTGACCCGTATTAGAAGGCAAAGAAAACAGACAAGATTTTACATACACACCTTCCAAATCAAAGATCGCGGAGTATTATGGGTGTCAGTAATTAACAGACGGCCCGAAAAGACCGCACGCCGCAGTACCGAAAGTTCAGGAAAGACTGATCGCAGATGAGACCAATTAAACCTACACAGTTAGAAAGATGTAAAAAAGACAAAAAAAAATAAGGTAATGGCCATACTTTTCGTCCATTTCTTGTGTATTGGTTTGATTGTACAGCGATTGTTTGGATCATCCGTTCAAAAGAAGGTGTAGCGCCAGACACTCCCAGAGGGGAGAAACTCAACCAGGGTTAGGATAAGCAAGAGTATATTTCAGGCTGGTATTTTTGAGGCCACTGAACAAAGTTTTGGCGAAGAGGCAGAAGAAGAAAGTATGACGACATGAAATTATGGAGAAGAGCTCAAGGAAGGGTGCTCAGGGTGAGAGGCTGACAGAGGGAGGCTTAGAGAGGCTGGCTTGGTCCTAGCGGTCGTAGCCCATGCCGGTATTTAGTACAGTGTCAAGATAAGTGAAAAAACAGGTGCTTTTAGTACCAAAAGCCGTTGATTAGTAGGGTTTCTCTTGGTCAGAGATTTCGTATCTCTATATAAACAGGCAAAAACCTCGCCTGTCGGTTGGATTTTTTTTCCGAATACCCATTAAGTCCATTGAAGTCTGTAGATGATTCTTGAATCAGTCGTCAGTCTTAAACGGCCGTCACTAACGTCCGCCATTCCCTTTCTCCTTGACCAAGCTTCATCGCTTCGTTTCGCTGACTGGAGCTGTTGCTAAATTGCTACACACGTGACCATATTTCCTATTTGGGGCGATGATGAAATTAATTTTATTGAGCCAGCCAAACAAACAGCAGCAACGCAACTGGATGATGAGGATTCTACGGGGAATCACTGAAAATGCCAATGACAGGCAGATGGACAATCTAATAAATTATTAAATTAATAAAATCATAAAAATCATAAATTCTCATTTATTTCTATCAATTTACTTATTTATTCAAGGTTTTCTCATTTCTCATTTAACCTGATCCCATTTCATTATTTCCTCAATTTCTTCTTCTGTTTCGTTCCCTAAATTTCATCTCATCTGGTTTAATTTCGTCTTCAACTCTTTTTGTCTTTTTTTTTTATCGCTGATATTTTATAATATCTCACTTTTAAACACCTCTTTCCCTTTTCACTTTTCACCACCTCTTCTTTTATTACCATTACTTCCAGTATCGACATCCTTATACTCAATCCTATCAAACCTGAACCATGAGTTCTCCAGGTCCTCAAACTGATGCCAAAGGTATGCTTTTGACTAATATGCAGGACTCGCTCCGCCACCTCTCCTCACTACAAGTTACTAATCATTCAACCGTAAATTATAGAATCATTGGACTGTAACATCCTTCGCTTGAAACTCATCCAGACTCTCAAGTCAGGAACTAAGGAAGCCGTTGACAAGCTTATCAGCTTAAACTCACACCTTATCAAACTTAACCCCGCTGATGGCCCTCTTGACGATGCATCGGATTTGTTTGTTTTCCACCTTGCAGTCCAGGTAGCCCCAGTGGATACCGTGCGGTACATTTACAATAAGTATAAGGGCGCTCCGGCCTTCGCAATCAACTCAGCTGAACCCACAAAAGGTGACACCCCTCTACACGTAGCTGCCCGGTACGGTCGGTCTGATGTCGTCATGTATCTAATGTCGCTCGATGAACTTGATGAGTCTTGTACGAATGCCGCTGGTAAAGAACCCATGGAGGTTGCTAGGACTCCCGAGCTGGCAGAAGCAATGCAAGTAGTCAGATCTCAATACGTGGATTATGCGGCGTCGCATATGAAAACATGCTTTAAAACGAATAATATTGCTGGTTTGAACGAATTGTTATCAACACCTCGTGCAAAGGGTATACTTGACATCAACGGCCAGGACCCAGAAACTGGGTCAACATTTTTGCACGACTTTGTCAAGGCCCGCAATGCACCCATGGTAAAGTTTATTCTGGAACACGGAGGAGATCCTTTTAGACGCAACTCACGAGGTGTCCTTCCTATTGACGTTACCAAGGATGAAGGCATTCGCAGACTTCTTAAAGAAGCCACAAAATCTCAAAACTTTGTAGTTCAGACCAAACCTGATGGACGACCTAGTGAGACTACCGAGGAATCCCCGCAATTAGTCGGCCCGCCTCCTAGTATGAAGGGATTTTTAAAGAAATGGACCAATTTCACAAGTGGCTACAAGCTACGATGGTTTGTACTGGAAAACGGAGTCCTTAGTTATTATAAACGTCAGGGCGATACTGAAAATGCGTGCCGCGGATCTATCAATATGAAGCAGGCCAAACTCCACTTGGGGTCTTCGGAAAAACTACAATTTGAAGTCATTTCGAAAGGGTCTGCCAAATTTACACTCAAGGCCAACCACCCTGTAGAGACCGGCCGATGGGTTTGGGCGCTCACAAACTCTATCCAATACGCCAAAGACCATGAAAAACTCAAAGCTGTATATGCACAGCAGAACAAGCATAGACGTTACCCCAGCACAACTTCGGTGTCGTCGACATGGTTGGCTCCTTCAGACGTAGCCTCTTCCCATCTTGTACGACAGCCTGCAAAGCATAACACAGGTTTATCAGGCGCTGGTTCTGGAGACGACGAGTCCGAGTCGCAGTCTATTAAGGCATCCAGCGTTGCCAAACTTGTTATGCTAAATAACAACGAAGTATCACGTGGCATCTCCCTAGAAGATGAAGAAGATGATGAAGAGGAAGACGATTCTGGCGAAGACCGCAACGAGGCTCCTTACACGGACGAAATCACATCCTGTGAGGACTCAATAAACATTGGACTTAGCACCGTTGAGAGCACAATAAAATCACTGCTTGCTAGTCATGGTCAAGGTGACTTATCGTCTGATGCGCTTCAAAATGGACTGAAAGCGTTGGAACACGCCATGTCTATGATCAACATGCTGATGAAACAGTTTACGGAGCAGATTCATGAACGTGAAGAATTTTACAAGCACCAAATTGAAAAGAGTGAGGAGCTGCAAAGCATGTGGACGACGACAATCCGGGAGATGGAGGAGGAAAAGGACAAGATACAGGGAGACTTGTACCGTGCTATTTTGAAACGCAAGCGGACTAACAAAGTGTTACGAGAAGTGGCAGCAGTCAGCCGTCGGGAGTCTGTTGATCCGATATATGTGGGCCAACACCAACGGGAACTGCAAGGACAACAACCTAAGGCGGAAGAACCTGAGGTGGATATGAACGTGTTGACAGAGAAGCTCAAAAAGGAGATGGTACTTGAATCTGATGAAGAATCTGATGAAGAATTTTTTGATGCTCTAGGCATGGAACCCGCCAAGGCAGAACCCGAAATCATAGTCACTCAGCATGACGTGGAAGAGACAACCGAAACCCCGGTAACAACAACGGCCACAGCTACTACAGGCACAACAAGTGCAACAGAAACAACACTTGCTGGCGCAGATAATGCGCTTTCACATGAAGATGTCTCCAAGTTGACCAGCTTTCAGAAGAAAAAGATGGAGGTACTGGTGGATCAAAACTCATTTGCAGGGTATGAAGATGGGGTTCGAACACGTCTGGCCATGAGCGATGATGATCGGCCTAAGATTAGTCTTTGGGGAGTGCTGAAAAACCTAATTGGTAAAGACATGACCCGAATGACACTTCCGGTATCGTTCAATGAATGCACCAACCTTTTAATGCGATCTGCAGAAGATATGGAGTATACTGATTTGCTGGATAAGGCTGCTAGCATGACTGAGGATGCAGGCGAGCGGATGGTATACGTTGCGGCTTATGCAGCGAGCTCTTACTCGTCCACAATCAACCGGATTGCCAAACCTTTTAACCCACTACTTGGCGAGACGTTTGAATATAGTCGTCCAGACAAGGGGTACCGTATGTTCAGTGAGCAGGTGAGCCACCATCCTCCAATTGGAGCACTGGTTGCCGAGAGTGTGAGATGGGATTTCTACGGGGCCAGTAACGTGAAGAGTAAATTTTTGGGCAGCCGATTTGACATTAATCCCTTGGGACTTTGGTACATTACGCTGCGTCCTAATGATGGAAGTGGTGTGGAAGAAGAACTTTACTCATTCCGTAAAGTGACATCGTCAGTGGTGGGCATCATTACGGGGTCTCCTACTGTTGATAACTACGGCGATATGGAGATTACAAACCACACATTGGGCTACAAGTGCATTCTCAAGTTCAAAGCGCGCGGCTGGCGGGGAGCCAACGCGTATGAGGTCAAGGGTACAGTTGTCAACAAATCAGGAGTTCCCCAGTGGATTGTTGGTGGCCGTTGGAACGACAAGATATTTGCAAAGAAGTTGCAGCACCAAACGGCGGTTGCTATCAGCAATGGAGCTCCCGAATCCGGCGATGGGTCTAAGGGAGACGACTATGGTACCGGTTCCAGTATTTTAGTATGGCAAGTTCACGATCGACCCAAGGCTCCGTTTAATCTGACGCCATTTGCGATTACGCTAAACGCGCTTCCAGAAGCTCTGAAGAACTGGGTTGCACCTACAGACACGCGTCTGCGACCTGATCAGCGAGCGATGGAAGAAGGGCGATATGACGAGGCAGCGGAAGAGAAGAATCGGGTTGAGGTGAAGCAGAGAGAGGCACGGCATGCTCGTGAAGTGCGCGGGGAAGTGTATAAGCCTCGATGGTTCAAGACACAGGTGCATCCAGTCACACAAGAAAAGTATTGGGCGTACCAGGGAGAATATTGGCCATTGAGGGCGCAGCATGAATTGAGCGATAAGGGCGATATCTTTTAGTTCGTTTAGTTCTTTTAGTTCTTTTAGTTCTGTTAGGGATTGCTTATTTTTGTTTGTATACTATTGTGTATGTAAGTAGATATTTGTAATTTTAGATAAGATACTGCTTTTTAAGTAGTTGCTGCTTGTCCAGAAAGCATAAAGAGTTTGTTTGTTTTATCGTTTATTTCATAGTTAGAAGCAGCCAAGGGGCAGCCAAGGGGCAGCCAAGGGCAGCCAATTTTTTTATAGGTTATTTTTGATTATTTTAAAATTAGTTTTAGAATTTTATTAGCATTTTAATTAGACTATTTTCAATTTGCTTTGGTGTGATATATTTGGAATATTTGGAATATTTGGAATATTTGGAATCTATTATGGTCTTCTATTACATTTTGTGTGTCTCTTATCAGTTTATCGATAAGAGTCACATGATTCTGGGTAAGGTCCATGCATGGAACGCAGCAGTCTGCCGTATTAGGTCTAGCGTAGAAAAGGGTCAGAGAGAAGGGGAATAAAAGATCGGCGTAGTGAACAGTGGACGCCGTCATAGGAGGGGAGTCACGGTAATTGAAATTGCCATCGTAATGACCATCGTAATGACCATAATAATAACAATAATAATTATATGAATAATCCTAGAAAGACTTGAAATAGCAGTATGTAAAATAAAAATATCGGCAGAACTAGGATAGCTGAAATAATAAGCACCACATTTAGCACTAATAATTAAAAAAGAAAGAGAGAGAATAAAAAACAAAACAAAAATAAAAATAAAAATAAAAATAAAAATAAAAGAGAGGCATTTTGAGAGAAATAGTGTATAAAAAAAAGTTAATTTTGATTGGTTAAGATTAGGCACGAACTGAAAGGAATAACGGGCTGGGCGGTATTAAGAAGAAGAAGAAGAAGAAGAGGACGACGATGGGTAGATGACAGGAAAGACAATGCTCCGGGTGCTATACGTTCGTTTATTATGAAAAACTATTTCAATTCTGGGGCTCACAGTCAAATGGACCTCAGTGAATCTGACTGAGGGAGTGTGGAATCAATTTAAGGGACAATACACAACGACATCTCCGTGGTGGTTCCAGAAGAAGAAGAGCAATGCTATTGGTTGGATAAGCATACATACAGTATACATGCCTGTTGTTGCGTGTGTCCCGTTGTCAAGTATATGAAGTCACTGCCACAAAGTGTGTGTCATTGTTGCCACAACCCTGAGACGTAATAATTTACATGGACAAACAACAAAAAGAAACGACAACCAAAATGCTTAGCTTTTTTCTTGTTGTTTTCTTTTCCGGAATCTTATTACCGGAATAGGCAAAGACTCCAGTCGTTACTTTTTCATTTTCTCACGTTCATTACTAATCATGGGTTAGGCCCTGGCCGTATTATGACTAACTAACCTAGATACAGTGTAAAAAGAAACAACAGCATTAACCACATTTACTTTAACCATAACCATGATTGTAGATAAAAGATTGATTCTCATTTGCCGATATGCTAACCACATGGTTAAGCAACAATAGCTGGCATCTAAGGATAAAGATGATGAAGATGAATGAAGATGAAGATGTAGACAGAAAAAAAAAAAAAAAAATAGATGGGTGAAGCTGCTGCCGGTGATTAAAAGAAATATAAAGTCAGACACAAATCCGTTTTTTTGTATTTTTTTAATTTTGTTTTATTTCATTCTTCTTCTTTTATTTTCATTTTATTTCAACTCTTCTCTAGAATCCTAATTACCTTTCTCTCTCTTGCCCTCACTCTCAGTTCATCGCCTTAATCAAACGAACGGACGACGACCACGACAACCACCACTTCCAGTTCAAATCCATTTTCTCCTTTGCCCTTACTCCTCTGTTCCATTTTTTTTTTTTTTTTCTTGGTCCATGAACCTGAATTTTCCAACTTTTGTGATCACCAACATCCGATAGAAACCTTTTGATTTCATTTGATTTCAGTTTAATTCTCGCTTTTTTTCTTGTTTTTTTTTGTTTCTTTACAACTCATATAAATGCATTCCAATATAGCGAAGCGTGCCCTCTCAGGCCTAGCGCTATCGGTCTCAAAAAGAGCCGATGAAGAGGTTGGCCGAGGTCAAAGTAAGTACAAGACAAATCCTTTACTTTTCCTTTCTCTTTCTTCTTGTCTTTGTGAAATCTTTTAATTTTTTTATTTTATTTTATTTCTTGGCTGCCACTTTTATTCCGAAATCTATATGACCAATCGGAAATTTTATTCCCTCCCAAGAAAAGCCAAGTCCAAAGTCCAAGACATCTTAAACAAACCTAAAAAAACTTTTTATTTCTTTTATTACACCTCCTTTCGTTTCCCGGTTGCGAAAATAAAACCAATAATCTAACTATTTTTTTTTCCTTTCTTTCTTTCAGACTATGATACCGGTGACATCTCCTATATTGCAATCTGTGCCTGTATGGTACTCATCATGGTTCCAGGCCTGGGTTTCCTCTACTCAGGTCTCGCTAGACGTAAGTCAGCTCTATCCATGATCTGGGCAACTCTCATGGCCGGCGCTGTAGCCCAGTTCCAATGGTACTTTTGGGGTTACTCTCTCACCTTCTCTGCAACGGCAACTAACGGCTATATCGGCAACTTGGACTCCTTTGGTCTTCGAAACGTCCTCTGGGGCGGTCCTGATGCAACTATCCCAGAACTGTTGGTAGCTACTTATCAGGGCATGTTTTGTATGGTAACTCTTGCCATTATCATGGGTGGTGCTGCTGAACGTGGTAGATTGTTCCCTGCCATGGTCTTTACCTTTATTTGGGCCACTCTTGTGTACTGCCCTCTCGCTTGCTGGGCCTGGGGACCAAGCGGATGGGCTAAGACTTGGGGTGTTCTGGATTATGCCGGTGGCGGTCCTGTCGAAATCGGCTCTGGTGTCGGTGGATTCGGTTACGCTTTGGCTCTTGGACGCAGAAAGGACAAGCTTCTTCTCAACTACCGTCCTCATAACGTATCTCTAGTTACTCTCGGAACTATTTTGCTATGGTTTGGATGGTTGGGATTCAACGGTGGTTCTGCCTCGGGAGCCAATCTTCGTGCCGTCTACGCCATCTTTAACTCCAACTTGACTGCTGTCTTCGGCGCCATGACCTGGTGTTTACTGGATTTCAGACTTGAGCGCAAATGGTCAACCGTTGCTGTTTGTTCCGGAATTATTTCAGGTCTTGTTGCAGCCACCCCAGCCTCCGGAGTAATCCCCCTTTGGGCCTCTGTTATCTTGGGTATTGTTGCATGCACCGTTTGTAACTTTTCAACCAAAATCAAGTACCTTGTCCATGTTGATGATTCCATGGATACTTTTGCCGAGCACGGCGTCGCCGGTATTATCGGCCTGCTGTTCAACGCTCTATTTGGCGCTGACTACGTCATTGGACTTGACGGAACCGAACATGAAGGTGGTTGGCTCAACCATAACTGGAAACAGCTTTACAAGCAGTTTGCCTACATTTGCGCTTGCTGCGGATACACCTTGTTCATGACTGTGGCTATTGGCTACGCCGTCAACTATATCCCCGGTTGTAAACTAAGAGCCTCAGAAGACGGTGAGATGCGTGGTATGGATGATGACCAGATTGGTGAGTTTGCTTACGATTACGTCGAGGTTCGCCGTGATTACTTGGCCTGGGCTCCTCCTGCTGAAACCATTACCGCCATTAATCCTAATGGTAACTCTCCTCCAAATGAGCCTGCTGCTTCTTTAGAAAAGTCTGCTTAAGAAAAAAAAAAAAAAAAAATTAAAAAAAAAAAAAAAAGTAGTCCTTCTAGTTGCAATGTTTGTTTGTTTTTATTTTCCATATATATCCTCCTCTATCTCTCTCTTGTTAGTCTATATTATATATATATTTATATCATATTCTCTTATTATTAAATTTTGTTTTCGAATTATTACGATTTGTTTTTAAACACTTCTCTATACAAAAGTCATTGTTGTTGTACCTTAAACATAATAATTACTCTTAAAAATCATGAAAAATCTCGTGAATTAGGTTCATGCATATATATATATATGTATTATTATCTCTTTTTATTGATTCATTTTTCTATTTTTCACAACGACCCCAAGCTAGACATATTCTGAACTCGCGGATTCGCATGTATCACCTTCTGCATCTTTAATATATTGTCACACCAATCCAACAACGATGCTGCCTGGGACCAGTCGTCTCCTCCAGCTCCGCCTCCTAGTCGATTTGCTAACCCATCCCCAAAATCCATGATTCCTTCGCCATTGCCGTCTCCACCATGGCTATCCAAGGTGCCTCCACTAACACCACCAGCATCTCCTGACTTTTTGTCTTCAGCTGAGCCTTCAGCACCTCCATCAGCACCACCGTTACCTCCTCCAACAACACCACTGCCGCCGTTACTCTCTTTGGCGCCTACCACTCGTTTACCGCTTTCGACGCTGGCTTCATCCTCAAGGGCCTGCGCATACCGGCTTGGAAAGGCTGCAAACGGAGCACTCGAAGCCAGCATTGTACCGGTTACTTGAGCAGACACAGTGTTTTGTCCTCTTCGACTTAATGTGGTTCCCGTGTGAGTAGTAATGCCAGAATTTTCTCGGTTGGTAATTACCGCATTACCATCCTCCCCGGTTGTTCTTTTACCTTTATCAGCATTGCTGCCGCCGCCTGTGCTGCTGGTGCTATTATTATTTGCACCTTGAAGGCCACCGCTGTTGCTAGTTTCGTCAGTGATAAAGGGTTTTCCTTTCCAAAAATCCATCCCCGTATCTTTTAGAAGACTTTTCACTTGTTTTCCTGAATGAGCCACTGCCACTGGCAAACCACACAACCTGTTGTCAAAAAACACTGGCACTTCGGCTGGTACAATCAACGGTGCTAGACCTGCCGGTGCGCTTCGGTCACTGCCTGAAAGTTGCACGTAGTTATCCACCATGTCAATGCGTGCTGTTGGTAGCCGAAAATCTAAAATAAGACGCACCAAAATCTCTTTTGCTTGATCTACTGTAATCTCTATAGTTTTAGCAATATACTCCAAAGACACTCTAGTATACGGCCGCACCAAGTTAAGTACACCTTGCGAGCGGATCGATAGAATCAAATCATCCAAAAATGTTCGAATCAATTCATCTCCCATAATCTCGCTATTGTGCGATTTTAGTAACCGATTAAATTCCTCAACATCAGACCGCTGGAAGACCTCTACAAGTTGCATCATCACCATAACTTTTGGGTCCTGTCTGTACGGCTTGGTTTCCTGGGACTCAAACGGGTCTATTCCAGACTCAGATAACATACATGCCAGGACAAAGTACTTGAGAACTTGGATGCGCTGCAATGAACCTGCCTCATCATAATTTTTGAAACTCTCAAACAAATCCTCTCGGGCTGCTTCCCATCGTTTCTCTTTCATGTGAATTCTTCCTCCACATTCATGTATCACGCCCAAAATTCGAGGATGCGAAATAGCCGACTTGATGCTCATTGTCTTGCTATAAAGCTCCTTTACCTTTTTGTAATTATTAGTCGTAGAATAAAGTTGCATTAACAACGAATACACCTCCATGAGAAAAGTACTTTTGGTGTTGTCATCTTCGCTTGTGTTGTTGTTGCTTGTAGTGCAAGCATCCTGCAGTTGTGTAAGTTCAGCTTGAGCATTTTCCAAGTCTTGTTGCTCAATGTACAACTTGGCCAGCTTCATCTTGGTTTTAATCCACATGCGCTCATTACCTGTACGACTTAGTGACTCCAAGGTAGCATTATATATTTGCTTGAGAACTGTATCGCTGTTACTGCCTTTGCTACTAATGGTACCTCCCATTCCAGCTAGATGATCAAGCATATTGTTTAGCGATTTTTCAGCGTAGTTGCGGCTTACCTTGCCATCTTCAATATCTTTCAAAAAGTCTTTAAACAGATTCAACATTTCTTCCGCTTTGCTGTTGGTGCTGCTGCCTTCACCGCCTAGCATATAAAGGACCTTTATTTTCTGTTTCTTGGCCTTGAAGCCCCAATCTCCCTTATCTTCACTCTCTTCTTCGTGCTGTAGCACGCTGTCAAAGCCTTCGTAAGCAGCCTCTAAGTCGTCTTCCTTTAGACCTAATCCTTGTTAGCCAGCGTCCAACGTTACGCAAAAACCCAAAGCACAACAATCTCACCTTTAGCATTGTAGTATAGATTTTCCTAAAGCTGTTAGTATAAAATAAAACCGTATAGCTTTATTGCTGTGTTCTTACCAGATCGACGTCTCCGTTATTATCGTCGTCGCCATCGTCGTCCTCATACTCGAAGTCATACTATCAATTGTTAGTGCTAGAACTTAATGATATCATTTAAGTGCAATCTAACCTCTTCGTCATCACCCCCGGACATGTCGAAATCGTCGTCATCGTCGCTATAAGACATAGTGATGTATTATAATGTATTATTTGTGGTTGGTAGCACCAAGCTTAGTTGATAGCAATCAAAGAAGACTAATGGGCTCACAAAGGCTTGTGTACTGGGAAAAGTTTGGATATCCTATCTTATTTGACTATCCTATTAAAGAATTGTAGAAGAGAACAGTTGCTGTGAGACCTGTATAGCACTGAAATGAATAACACAATATATCCTGCTTGCTTGACCAAGTGAACACAATAATGAAGACGTAAATCAAGAGGAAGAACAACAAGATGAGTAAGCAACAGAACTTAGTCATCATTAGGTAACAATTTATCACTATGACTAATAATTTGCATAATGGTTTACAAAAACCCTTTGTGTAACTTTGGGCACTAACAAAACACTTTCCGACTTATTTTCTCCACCTTTGGCGCAATTCCTGGAAATCCCGGCGCCAAAACTTGAATTCAACAAAAAATCCGGGGAAGGTAGACTGAGTCTCATTGGCTGTTATCTTTAGTTCAATTTGCAGTATGAGACATAAGGAGTATACTAAAAGGACGTATTTAAACCAATTGAATGATTCAACTAACCTGCTCGAGCAGCTATTAGAATACTTCTAAAGCAGATGTTTTAGTGTCTGGTTCTGATGCTTGTTCTGGTACTTTGATGATAATCCAAAGCTGTCACTTTTTGTAACCTCTGTTTGCTCCGTTAGACAACTTTTATTTTCATTTGTTCATGTTTTTCCTTTTTGAATTTTTTTTACTTTTCATTTCATTTTCCTATTTTTACACTTTCCTAATCGTAAAATTATAAAAAGAGGCCAACATCCCTCGTTTAAAACAATTGTTTTTTTTCACTTAAAACATCTAACCTTCCTTCTCCTTCCAATACTTAAACACGCTATCACAATGGTCCACAAGCTCATCCTCGTCCGTCACGGTCAATCTGACTGGAATGAAAAGAATCTCTTCACCGGTTGGGTCGATGTCCGCCTCTCTGAGATTGGTCAAAAGGAAGCTGCTCGTGCCGGAGACCTCATTGTCGAGAGTGGTATCAGACCTGATGTTTTGTACACTTCCAAGCTTTCCCGTGCCATTCAAACTGCCAACATTGCCTTGGACAAGGCAGATCTGTTGTACCTCGACACCAAGCGATCATGGCGCCTCAATGAACGTCACTACGGTGCTTTGCAAGGTAAGGACAAGGCACAGACTCTTGCTGAGTATGGCCAAGAGCAGTTCATGACCTGGAGACGTTCTTTTGATGTCCCTCCTCCTCCTATTGCTGATGACAACGAATACTCCCAATTCAGCGATCCCCGCTACGCCGACCTCCCTAAGGAGATTGTTCCCAAGACCGAGTCACTTAAGATTGTCATTGACCGATTGCTGCCTTACTGGGACTCTGATATTTCCAAAGACCTGCTTGCTGGCAAAACTGTTATCATCTTTGCTCACGGAAACTCTCTGCGTGCTTTGGTCAAGCACCTTGATGGAATCTCCGATGCTGACATTGCTGGTCTTAACATTCCTACTGGTATTCCATTGGTGTACGAGCTTGATGACAACCTCAAGCCCACCAAGCCTGCCGAGTACCTTGACCCCGAGGCCGCCGCTGCTGGTGCTGCTGCCGTCGCTGCTCAGGGCAACAAGAAATAAATTAATTACCATTAAATAGCTAAATTGAGGAATAAATGACGTTATGGCATAGTATTTTTCTGCTTTGTAGCCCAAGCCTTCCCCACAATAGTATTTAGGGGTATCCAGCCGTGTCAAAATTAAGGTTAGGGTCAAAGCGATATTTTTACGGAAAGTTTTATTTTTTCTTTCCAATTTTTTCTTTTTAAATTTTTGATTTCATAAATTTGAACGAGAAATTCCGATGTAACAAAATTCGGACGAAGGACATTCCGAACCTCGCTGGTCGTCAGGTAGCAGCGGCTTTTTTTCGACTCGTTTTTGCTGTTCATTTCGTGATGATGAACTTTAATGAACAAGTTGAAATGTGATGTAGGTGGTGCACTGAGCTCTGGGATACGGGGCGTTAACAGCTATTGAGAAGTCAGCAAGTCAACTGTGAGCCAATCAATAATACCTAAAAGGTCAGCAGCCGTGCATAATTCTGATTGGCTTCAAAATAACCTCAACGCAACCTTTCTTCAGGGTGAAGGTTTTCAACGGTTACCAGTTCCTTCTCAAAGATCTAGCGTGTATTCCATGTATAGACACTTTCATTAGACATTTGATCATCTCTGAATCAATTGATTACATACGTGCAAAATAAAGTACTATAAAACAAACAAATTAAACAAAATTACACTCAACTCTTTTTCCTATCTTCCTCTGTCTTTTAATGCGGTTTCTTTTAGGTGGGGATTCCTTGAACTTGTTTAAGCCAAGGCCATGCTCTTCTTGATCTTAGCAATAGCTAGACCAGGGTTAAGACCCTTAGGACAGGTTCGAGAACAGTTCATAATGGTGTGGCATCTATAGACACTCATAGAGTTCTGCAACTGAGCACGACGGGCATCGCCAGCCTGGTCTCGAGAATCAATCATCCATCGGAAAGCCTGCATCAGAACAGCGGGGCCAAGGTACTCAGCGGAGTTCCACCAGTATGAGGGGCAGGATGTAGAGCAGCAAGCACACAGAATGCACTCGTAAAGACCGTCCAGCTTCTTACGGTCCTCGATAGACTGCAGGTTTTCACGGCCGTCTTCAGGAACAGAGTCGCGCTGCAGGTAGGGTTCAATAGACTTGTACTGCTTGTAGAATTGGGTCAAATCAGGGACCAAGTCTCTTACTACAAACATATGAGGTAGAGGGTAGATTTTAGTGTCTTTAGCGATGTCAGTGTCAATACGGCACAGACAAGCCAGGGTATTGCGGCCATTAATATTCATGGCACAGGAGCCACAAATACCCTCGCGGCACGAACGTCTGAATGTGAGAGTTGAGTCTTGCTCATTCTTGATACGTAGCAGCGCGTCTAAAACCATAGGACCGGTTGCATTGAGATCAATGTCGTAGGTTTTCATTTCCGGCTTCTTTTCGGGTGTGTCGGGATTCCATCTGTAGATTTGGAATTTCTTAATACGAGGGGCCTCTGGTGAATCTGAAGAAGCAGCAGCTTCAGTAGCCAGGCCACGAGTGGCAGCAAAAAGGGCAGCTGTGAGGGGAGCAAAAGTGAGGTTTTTGGAAGCCCTGGTAAGAGCTAGTCTTGTCTGAAGCAAGGGAGCGGAGATCATCGTGAAGGTTGAAGTTGTTGAGAGTTAATGAGATGAAAAAAATAAGAGGAAAAAGAGAAGAAAGAAGGAATAAAAAAGAAGAAGAAGAAATTGAAAAGAAATAAATAAGAAAAATAAAAAACCTCTAAATCTCGGGAAAAAGTCAGAGGTCAAATCGCAGCTGCTTTGGCCGTGCGATTTCTGTGTTTTGGCTGGGTTTCTGGTTTTCGTGGGGAAATCCAAATTCACGAATTGCAACGAGTTTCCCCTTGGCCAACCAATGAAAATTGTTCTATATCAGCCATTACCAATCCACACCAATTTCAAAGCCCTCCGATAAGTCATCAACAACCCAAACCCTCGGATAGCGTATCAAGTATCCCCTAGCCCATGCCCTTTTGTTGTCAGGATTACGTAATGCTTGGCGTCTAAATTGTAGCCCAAACCTCAAAATGTATCCAATCACTACCACCGTTTTCTGGCCCCACCTTAACTTTTAACAGATCATAACGATTTCCTATGACCTTCAAGGACCCCGCTACTCACCTCTACCACAGCCTTTCAACCTCCAGGTCAACGCAAATTGACCGTCTCAGGCTAATAAGAGACGACATAACAGCCTGCAACTACCTTGAACTCGAACGAAACCCCTCATCTCGCCTCCGCGTAGTCTATCACGTAGCAACATGGCCAGTTCTAGCTGAAACTACCACCACCTTAGCTATCCCAGTGCTATACTTTAATGTCTACGAAATAAATGAAACAGGTCAGCTTGACTTGATAACAGATGTAGTACGTATTGTGGAATTGCTGGTGCCTGAAATTTACAAATCCCAGGTTTCATCTATACCTTCGATTTCTCAAGGCATTCACCCAGTCTCAGGGCTCCCTGCGTTCTTTATTCATCCTTGCAAAACAGAGGAGTGGATGAAGCTCATGGGTGATAGAGACAATATCTACGATCTTTGGTATCAGACGTTTGGCCAGGTTGTTGGTCTTGGTGCTGGGTGATAGATGATATTCGACATCAAGATATGGAGGATTACCTATGAATGAAAATAATTGGGATTACGAAATGAATTTTCAATTTTTTTTTGGAATTTTTTTTTTGACTATCCACCATTTCACTCCAACCACTTAACAACGATACACATCATCATGTCGGCTGCTCCTACTACAACATCCCTAAAGATAATTGTTCAAGCCCTTGGAAAATGGACACCGGACTCTCTCAAGCGTTATGCCTCCTTCCAGGATGTTCAGCTTGAACGATATGAAGCTCTACTTAAGGGACCCCAGGCCAAATTGAATGCTCAACACCTGGCGCTTCAAGCCAAAGCTTTTGATTCGTTGGTCACCAGCGCAAACAAGACTTGTTTCTCTGCTACTGAGAAACTCACAAAGCCTTCTACAAACCCCATTTACTATGAAAAACTGATAGACGAGCTGACGCCTGGCAAACCTAAAACTCCCATGTTGACCGCTATCAGACATGTAGTTTTTGGCGGTTACAACTAATTCCATCAAGATACAATTTCCAAAAAAATTAATTCTGTACATAAACCAAATACATATACATAAATACCATTTGTTTTCTTTTCTTCGTTAATGCTTCTTTCGCTACTTCTTTGCGTAGGTGATTTGGACCTGCGACCCTTCCAGAACAAGCCCAGCTGTGTCTTCCTTCGCAGCTACCGCATCTTCATCCGTCTCAAACTCTACAAATCCTAAACGACGTACTGCCATGAGTCGAACCTCCACATATCCCTTGTACTGGTTGAATACTGCCTCGACGGTAGCTTGCTTGACACCCGCAGGTAAGTCTTGCAAAAATAAAGTATCGCTTGGAGGTAAAAAATCATTCTGATCTTTCTTGGACTTCCGGGACCCGCTTCCACTACCAGCTGTACCTTTGGACGACGAGGATAATGATGATGTCTTAGTCTTCTTCCTCTTGTTATCTTCAACTTGCCGTAACTCTTTGGCGGCTAGTCTCCTTCGTTTGTGTTTTTCAAGCGCGTCTTCGTTTCCTGCTTGAGCTATCGTAGCATCGCTTTTGGTTTTGGCAAATTGAACAATCTAGAATCCATTGTATTAGCTTGTTCCTGTAGGTAGGCAAAGTAAAGAGCACCTAAATACTATATCCTTTGAAGAAAAAGTTACAGGTATACTCACCATGGGCTTGCCAAATACTTCACGATTGCGCATCTCTTGCTGAGCTTTCTTTGCATCTTCAATGGACTCAAACACCACAAATGCTTGACCTCTCATACGCAGGTTCTTATGTGCAACCACATCTAACACAGGCCCAAACGATTCGAACTCTTGTCGTAGCGTAGTTTTAAGCTCATCCACCTTGATCTTTTCATTCAGGTTTCGAACATAGACTCTATAGAATAACAAAAAGTACTAGTTAGACAATGGATACAACAGTCTGTGTATTAAAGGAAATTGAAAATATAACACTCACGTCTCAGACGGCGGAAGTGCCGTTGGTGCTGGATCTGTCATGGCTGAGAATTTTGTATATATTTTGTGGTTGTGAAGTGAAGTAACGACAACCATATAAAAAAAAAATACTATGGCATAATTACAGATTTTTATTTTAATTTTTTCCTCATCCATCATACATCCACAAAACCCAGAAATGACGACGGCGACTACCGACAACCAGAACCAGGAAATAGACAGTCTGCTTCAAAAGGAAGCCTCGGAACACACAAAGGAAGCTGAAATTGAACGAATTCTTAATGCATTCCAACTCGACTCATACAGCGTTCTAGACCTCCAACCTGGTTGTACATCGTCCGACATCAAAGCTCAATACCGTAAAAAATCGCTGCTAATCCATCCTGACAAGACCAAAAACGAGCGAGCACCAGATGCCTTTGACCGCTTAAAAAAAGCAGAAAGCGCGTTACAAGATAAAACAAAACGAGAAACACTTGATCAAGCGTTCACAGATGCACGAAGGATACTGATCCGGCAACGAAAATGGAATATTCATGATGAACGGCTTAAATCCGAAGAGTTTTTGGCAGATTGGAGAGAATGCACACGAGAAGTTTTGGTAGAAAATGAGTTGAGAAGGCGCAGAATGGCAAAGGCTCAGATGGAGGAGGAGGGAAGGTTGAAACGGAAAATGGATGAAGAAGCAGAAGAAAAGCGAAAGAAACGAGAGTCTGCTAAGGCATGGGAAGATTCAAGAGACACAAGAGTGAGCAATTGGCGCGATTACCGCAAGTCGGTATCATCTAAAAAGAAGAAGAAAAAGGGAATTGACTTGCTTGGATAGTAAATGAATCTAATAGAGGTTGAATTTATGAAATATGCATTTTATTATTATATATACAAGTTTATAGCCCCAGAATCAAAACACCGGTAGTGGCATCAAGTGTTAAAATCCCCGTACACATTACGCGATCGCCAACACGCACGGAGGGAGTGCTAGAGGTCATTGCAATCTTCACATCCATCCCTAGCTCGACACAAAATCCTGTAGCCAAGTCAGGATACTCAGCAACCTCACTACCTATAATGCACTTAAACACGAAATATCCAGCACTCCTTTTTAGTTCTTGTTCAAGCCAACGTAATGTCCAATAACGTTTAGAAATTCCTTCTACTTGTTGGATCACCTCTGCACCGGGTGTTACGCTGGACTGCAGTAATGACTGGAGGTCTGCCTCACCAAGTGTTGGCCAACCGCACTTATACTGACCAATTCGGTTTAATCGTGCAGCAAGCTGCCACTGAACAAGAATATGCCTAATATCGTCAAACGGCCGAGCTACTCCAACGTAGCCTGCACCAATACCTAGCCCAAAATGAGGGTGACGGCCACTTAGCACGGTCTGCGCTGGCCCCAAATACTGTCTGGACGCTAGGTATCGCCCGCTTACTGAGAGTGTTCCGTCTAGCCCGCGGGTTTGTTCAATAGCAGCCCTTAGAACGCTGTCAGTTTCATGGTTTCCACTGGATCGCAAGGTCTGTTGCTCATAAGGAAGTGCCAAATCTACCTTAGCCCCAAATAATGCGCATATTTCACCAGCTAGAATCTCAGCCTCAGTGATCAATCGTTGCACAATGGGTGCGCGCTGGTTCAGATCCAAACTCTCAACATGCTGTTCATGAGTGTTTGAAGACTGTGCCAAGTGAATAGATGCAAGCGAACTAGTACAAGTAGCAGTATTAGATGATGCCTCTCCCTCGCAGTGGTAGACAGCACCTGAATCCATTCGTTTCCAAAAGTTCTTGAGTAGTAATTCTTGTATTACAGCTAAGTTATTTCGGTCAGTTCTTGATAACTTGCTGGAAAATACGGACAACCGTTGATGTATTTCGTCTTCATGATCATGGAGGGACATCTGCGGTAGGCCATGTCGGGCATCGCCCCCGCTTCCCAGTGCACTGTCTTGGAAATCGAATAAGGCGTTGTTGCTAAGATCTCCACCTAGTTCCAACGATTCAAATGGTTCCAAGTGTCTACCACTATCCTCCGGTTCTTCAGAAAAAAAAGTGTCCAAGACATTAGAAGCATTATCAGATGTTGACCGTAGTCGTGTGGGTTTGGCTCCGGAACTATACCTGGTCCAGCCTGTGAGCGGTTCTATCTGCTCAATTGGCAGGACTGTCGTATTTAATATCTCCGTAAGCGAGACTTGAATATCATTCATCCCCCATTCAGTTGGCTTCCACGGACTAAATTTAATTGTGAATGTGATACACTTTGTACTTGTTGAATTTTCACCGTCATTTTGTCGAAACGATGCGGCAGCTAGATTAACAGCATTATCAGGAAGTAATTGGCGGCATCCTTCTGGAAAAGAGGCAGTTCTGATTCTGCGTAATGCCATAGCCATGAGCTTGGACTTTGGATCATAGTGAGCTGAAAGATCGGGAATGTGCACATGAAGCTTCCATGAGTTGGGCTTGGTCCGGTCAAGGGATACAGCTAGTTCCGGGGTTTGTTGATGGTGGTGATGATGATGATGATGGGAACTGAAGGAATATACAGGGATATTTGCGGGGAAAGGTGTATGCCCGCTATAGGGGTTTGTGGAAGTGGTATTTGAGAAGTGATGATGATGGTGATTATAATGATTTTCGGAAGTAATTGCGGCAAGTGCAACAGCAGCGGGTGTGTACTTGTCAACCACAGCCATGTTTGATGCTGGAGTAACGGAGAATATAACATCAGCGTCTAGAATAGGGTTTTCCGTGGTGACCAAGCGTGCATCTATCAGCAGTTTATGTACTTGCACAGGGTCACCCGAGATAGAAGTGTGAGGATATGCAGATGACAGAATTGTAATTATGGCGGGTTCAAAGGAGATATGAGGGTATACAACGTAGCGCTTAAGAAACCCAATCAAAGCGGAGAAGTTGGTTTCATCATCTTCAGTAGTACTATTAATTGCTGTAATGGGGCTGGTGAGTCGATTATGGAGATAGTACCCAAACTCAGAGTAGTCTTCGTTTTCTAGTTCAGCGACAACATATTGTGAGTCCTCAGCCGCCGACGCTGAGTATGGCAACCACCCGTCGGTCGAGTCTCCCGGTAGTTGCCACCAGTATATAGGGTTGTTTGAAAGCCAAACATGAGTTGCCAAAACTGAACTAACTCTTGTCAGCGAATTCGCAGTACCAGCAGTCTTACTGGCACGGCGAACTCTTGCAACTGACAAAGCACGATCAGCAATAGTCTCCACTGTAAATAATTGGGGGATACCAATTCCAGATGAAGCAGCAGCAGATTGCGCATATACCACAGTTAATGAATCTTGAATATTGTTGAGCATCTCCATGCTGGATTTGACGATCAACCGTAATAGTGCTAAGACATGGGCTTGGATGTGCGGGTCGCTGGTATCTACAAACGCACGTGTTAACAGAGCTGAATTAAAAATAGGACTGCCTTCGCTACTGCTGCTGCCATTGTTTAATTGAAACCGCACTTGGTCGCATGGAAATTGAAGTATAGTTGCGTCAAGGGTATATACAACAATTCGGTTCTTAGCAGGCAAGATGTCTATGACAACCCCAAACGATGGGTATGGTGTATGCCCATGTCGTGGCATGCATTCAACGAGACTTCCAACTTTAATCTTCATATCATGCTGAGGGGTATTTGATTCAGTAGTCTTTGTTAAAAGTTCTCTTAAGAGCGTGCGATCTAATTTTCCACTGCTGCTACTGGGACGCTGGTCTGCTTGAGTTTTATAGTATGACAAGGTCTCGGGTATCCGTGTAGGTCCAGCTAAATCACGTAGATCACTAGATCTAGGTTTATGAAGGTTTAGCCATTTATTTGAAAGTGCAAATAGCGCAGATGTAGATGAATCAGTCTTAGTTGTTGAATAAAGAGTTCGTTTGGCAGAACCACCAACTGAAAGAAGCGAAAATGAATGGTGAAGATGTCTTCTCTTCTTCTTTAGCTGGAGAGTCTGGCTATAACCTCTGCACACGGGCAAAGACAGGCGGCCATGACGGCTGGGTATCTTAATCCTGGATAAAGATTTAGAAAAGTTCATGTGTGTGTGTCGTCGACATAGCTAAAAATGTAAAGGTAATTTTTCATTCGAATTAGTATCTTTAATTATTTTTTTTTTTTTTTTTTAATTTTTTTCCCTACTTGGTTTTACTTCTTATTTGAGGTCGATTTCTTCCCAAAATCAATCCGACACATATCGACGACATTCAAAAACTATCATAGCCACACACAACAATGCTAACACCGCCTGAGGGTTACGGTACGGTCGAAGATGGAATTTGTAAGTTTATGATCCATTGTATTTTGTAACTGATTGCTTTTATTCATTTACTTTTACTTTTTTCTCATTAATTTCAATTCATTTGCTAACGTTAGTCTCAGATAGATGCTCACTTCTGAGTCCACTGAACTTTGCATTTCTGGAAACTCTGGGCCTTCACTCCATCGTCGTACTCAACTTAGACCGGCCTCCTAAACTGGTGGCCCGTCATTGCACAGAGCGGTCAGTTGAACTAGTTCATATGGGATTACGGCCATGGCGGCGCACAGGCACAGACTGGATGGTATTAAGTCGTGAACTACTGATGGATGCACTTACCTATGTCCTTGATACCAGGCACCATCCGGTACTTGTACTGGACGCTACCAACGCTTTTATAGGTGCTATGCGGCGTGCTCAGCAGTGGTCTTTTGCTGCTGTATTATCAGAATATAGAGCGTTTGCTGGAGAGAAGCCTCATTACTTGACAGAGCTGTTTTTGGAACTGCTGGATGTCAGATTTATGGATTATAATGAAGCTGTTAGACGGAGGCAGTCAGTGGAGGGTATGGCGGCAGCAGCAGTAGCAGCAGCAGCCGTCGCTGCTGCATCAGAGGAGAGAGTACAAAAAACTCATGGACCATCTGAGGACATGTATTCAAACATTATTTCGCATCACCCTCAGAATAACAATATAGTAGTCATTCTTCCGGCGCCAGAGTTCCTTCCTGACTGGTTTCAGCGACAGAGAGCATTATGGGACAGGGATAGACGTAAATTACAGACATGCTAAGAGTATAAATACCAAAGACATTAATACAATAAAAAATTACAATACAATACAAGCGTAAGAAAAAAAATATAAAATAATTGAAACAGATTCACACCGCTTTCATCAGTCCTTAGACTTCTTTTCATCGGTATCAACATGCCACACGATATAATTGGGCAAACCGACCACGGAATAGCCAGCACGCTTCGCCATTTTGGCAAACCCTTCAGTTTCACATTGATTCTCAAAGGCATACGCTGGAAAATTGATTCCTGATCGATGGACATCCGCTTTAACTACAATGTTGACACCTCCCACACCGTCCAACTCTAATTCCTCATGCAGTTTCTTTGAGTCATGTTGGTCGCCCATGAGACACATGTACTTGCGGCCAGTATCGAACTCTTTATAGCCCTCCACTATGACGGTATCCTTTGATAAAGTGTTGGCCAATTCGAGGGCCTTAGATGATTCCACCCACGAGTTGTAGTCAAAGCGGCCCTCTACATCTTTGCCGTTTTCAAACCGATGAAACCAAACATTAGGCACAACAATGTCCTTATCATGACCAATGAAGTCTTCAATGATTGATTTAGGGGCCTCTACAATATCCACATCGCGCCACATGACCCAGCTGTGTTCCGGACGCAGCGCAGAGGTCAGCAAATAGTTACGGGCACGAGCCATGGCTTTACGGCGTGGTGCCTGGGCTTCAAAATCATGTCGTTCCTCAACATTAGAGTTATCCCACGAGGTTCCAAAGGACTTGGAGAAAATGCTAACTCGATTGAAAGGTTTTGGACCAGATTGGACTCGGTCAAGCTCAGTATTTAAAGCATTCAGGGTTTCATCAGAAGTATCTGAAATCAAGAATCCGAGGTCAATGAGATCATGAGGATAAGTAAGAGCTGCCAGAAGGTCAAAATATTTTTGCAAGTACGATGCTGCGTCTCTCAGAGGCGATAAAATGAGGACACGCTCCTTATTATCAGCAGCCTGTCTTGTTGATTTCACTTGATTTAAATTAAAATAGCCAATAGACGATGTATTGCTAACATCCACTGCTACATGAGTGTTGAACTTGATTGGGGATTCAGACCCACGGTGCCAAGTTGAATACGACTTGGCTGTCATTTCAAAGGGCGACATGGCAGGCCCAAAGCAATAGAACTTTTGTAGGCTTTGGCGGGATGCTGGAATATAAGAGGCCATAAGCCAGAAGAATGAGACTACAATTAGCGTGTAGATTATGCGAATAGGCGTTAGAGCCTCGCGCAGACGAGGCAGTCGTGATCGCGTGGCATGAAGATATTCCAAAGGCTGATACTTCATGGTGTTATTGTGGCGATATGAATTAGAACAAAAAAAAAATTATAAACAGAAAAGTAATCTCTGCGAAGAAAAAATACTTGGAAGGGGTGAAGGGAGATGCCAGATGTTTTGTTTGAGAACGAAAAAACAAAAAGAAAAAAAAAGAAATCCTAAAACATTATGGCTGACTCAGCAGTATTAATCAATGTCTTCATACAATGGAAATTATCAAATTATTATATCAAAGACCTATATTAAGCATTAATAAGGTTCTCGGTATTATCATGGACATCCTTGTTGGAACGTTCACGGTCGTAAAATTCATCCAGGATCTTTGGCGAGATTCGGTTAAGAAGTTCTTTGGGGTAGATGCGTAGCAGGGACCAAGCCTGATCAAGAGACTCAAAGATGGTTCTGTTTTCATAGGCACCCTGTGCAATGAAGGTGTTTTCAAACTTTTCCAAAAATTCCAGAGACAATTTATCTTCATTAGAAAGAGCTTCTTCACCGACCACAGCCTTCATTGCAGCTGCATCACGACCAATGGCATATTTAGCATACAGCTGGTTAGACACGTCACCGTGGTCCTTTCGCGTCATGCCTTCGCCAATGGCAGATTTCATGAGACGCGAAAGAGATGGAAGGACGTTGATGGGTGGGTAAACACCACGATTGTGCAGAGGGCGGTCGATTGAGATCTGGCCCTCGGTAATGTATCCAGTCAAATCTGGAATTGGATGTGTAATGTCATCGTTGGGCATTGTGAGAATGGGGATTTGAGTGATTGAACCATTGCGACCCTCTACACGACCAGCACGCTCGTAGATGGTTGACAAATCAGTGTACATATAACCAGGATAACCACGACGGCCTGGAACTTCTTCACGAGCAGCAGAAACCTCACGCAAAGCATCAGCGTAAGAGGTCATATCCGTGAGAATTGTGAGAACATGTCGCTCAGTCTGATATGCCAAATATTCGGCAGTGGTCAAAGCTAGCCGAGGAGTGATAATACGCTCAATGGTGGGATCGTTAGCCAAGTTAAGGAAAAGAGAAACACGCTCAAGAGAACCGTTTTCTTCGAAATCCTGCTTGAAAAAGCGGGATGTTTCAAGATTGACGCCCATGGCAGCGAAAACAATGGAGAAATTTTCTTCATGGCCATCGTGAACATCTTTTGTTGGACGCACAAGACCAGCCTGGCGACAAATCTGAGCAGCAATCTCATTATGGGGTAAACCAGAAGCAGAAAAAATAGGAATCTTTTGACCACGGGCAATGGAGTTCATGGTATCAATAGCGGAGATACCCGTTGAAATCATTTCCTCGGGGTAAATACGAGAGAATGGATTGATGGGAGAGCCATTAATGTCTAAATAGTCTTCAGCAAAGACCTTAGGGCCGTTGTCAATGGGACGGCCGGAGCCATCAAAGATTCGGCCAAGGACGTCCTCTGAGACTGGGATTTTAAGGTTTTGACCAGTGAATTCTACACGAGTCTTTTTGACATCGATTCCAGAGGTGCCTTCAAAAACTTGTACAATGGCACGGTCGCCTCGAACTTCGAGAACCTGGCCAGCACGCTGAGAGCCGTCAGGAAGAGTAAGATTGACAATTTCATTAAAACGAGGAAACTTGACATTTTCAAGAATTACCAGTGGTCCATTCACACCTCCAACAGTATTGTACTCCAGACGAGGTTGGATGTTAAAGCCTTTGGTGACGGCCTGTTTGTTCAATTCGACTGAGAGGTTAGCAAAATGGGCAAGCACAGTAATGTTTTTACCTACACAGCTCCTTGTCGGAGAGTCTAGCGTCGTTAACAGCAGGCATTCCAGATGAGAGTATGTTGTAGAACAAGGCGAGATGAGCAGCATGCTAAAGTTATAAAGCATGAAATGTGCTGAGATATACCGGCCCAGGATAAACGCAGCACAACAAAACATATTAGGAAGAGCAACTACAAGAGCAGAGCTGTGGTAGAGCCAACCCGTCTAGTCAAGATGAGTCAACGGCTAGTTGAAATGGGAAAAAAGTACAAAAAGGCATGAAGAAAGCTAGAATAGCAAAAGAAGAAAGCTGAAAAGCTCGTGATGATTTAAGAGGACCAAATAATACAAAAAACAAGGGTCAAGGAACACAAAAAAAGTCAAAATCAAAAACAGAGAGACACAAACAGAAACACAAACAAGAAAACATAGAAAATAATATGAGAAATATAGAGTCTAGCAAATTAGGCAGCCCTTATCCTTAGAAGGGTCAGAAGAAGTGGAGTCGATCTGGGCAATGAGGGCCTCGAAGGCCTTGTCTACATTGCGATTACTTTTGGCAGAGGTTTCCACAAACGCCGCACCGAAGGACTCAGCAAGCTGTTGGCCTTCTTCAGTGGAAACCTGTCGCTGTGAATCGAGATCAGCCTTGTTTCCAACAATAACCATGGGGAGGGTATCAGCACCAGTTGCGTTTAAAATCTTGTCACGGATGATGGTAATCATGTCGAAGGAGGCTCTTGATGCGATTGAGTATACAAGCATGTAGCCGTGAATACCAATAAAATGCTTTTGGTTCATAATACTGAATTCATCCTGACCTGCGGTGTCGATAATTTCGGTAGTGTATTCGACTCCCTTGTACTTGATAGGCTTGAAAAACTGGTTTTCGATAGTGGGGTAGTATGACTCTACAAAGTGCTGATCGACAAACTGAACGGTGACGGAAGATTTGCCTGGATAAAAAGCGACAGGTTAGAGGGATGGGTGGATTTGTGAAAGAGAATGATTAATATATCTATGTATGTAAATATATACAAGACTTACCTACGGCAGAGGAGCCTACAATGGCGATTTTTCTAGCTCTTTGTGGAGGCATTGTGGGAGATATATGTGTGTGTGTGTGTGTGTGTAAAAAGTGTTGGATTGTGGGTCAGCGAGTAGATTTGAGAATCGATTTATGGGTCGATGAAAAGTGTGTGAGTTGGTGACAGTGGGTGACGTTGGGGTCCAGCAGAGTGTCGTTTGACAGGAATGGAATTTGATTTAGGTCTTAGTTTGGGTTGATTTCGGCTGGAGAGTTGGTGAAGGAAGAGGGAAGTAGAGGACAGTGGTAGAAGAGGAAGGAAGAAAAGGAAGAAAAGAGGAAAAATAAAGAGCAAAGGAGACGTGAGAGGACGACGACTACGACAGACAAAATGTAAGGAAATGTAAAAACATAAAAAGGATTTGGTTGTTGTGGCAACGGTGTACGGCTAAAAAACTGTTGGGGTTGGGGTTAAATAATATTGATCAGTGATTAGACATGATGAGTCATAGTTAGTAATATTTAGTCATAGTTTACACATGCAACGACACATTTTTTACTGGCCTCATGAAAATCAAATACCCATTGCGTTATTCATTGTTATTACCAAGTAAAAAACGTGAGTGTTATTATTTTCTATATAAATCCATTTCTCCATTAGGGTTCTTGGCTGCTGTGTCAATATTTAGTAATCTTTAGTCATTACACAAACCATTCTATGGCTACTCTCTATTATTAGGCATTTTTCCATTTTTTTGGTGAATTTTTTTTTATTTTTTTTATTTCGCTGTTTTGTTTTTCCTTTCGGCTCCGACCCGAATCGAATCGCCAAACAAACCAACCGACCGACCGATCACGATGTCCATACTGAACTGTCAACTAACCGGACGACGATAACAAGAATGACAACGCATCTCTGCTCTCAAAATAACCCATAAAAATCACACCTTCCTACTTTGTACGTACCCCATTTTCCTCCGTAAATGGATATTTCCATAGCATAAAATAAATTTTCATAACCCGGATAGTTCGTTAGCTAAAGATCATCATCCTTTATATCACGCTCTATTTACCACTATAATATTTCGCTCTTATAATCCCTTATGAGTCCCTTGAAATCCCTCGATATCCCTCGAAATCCCTCGAAATTCCTTCAAATCGCCCATTTTGTAACCTTCTTGACCATCCCAACCACAAATCAACTCTCAATTCAAATCATCCCCGCCATGTTCTCTGATTGGTTCCTTTAGACCGGGTTTCTGACCAATCATATTTCTTCCCATGTACCCCGCTTTTCTCCTTTCTCCGAGTCCCAACGTTCCTGCTGCTACTGCTGATGCTACTCCTGTCTCACTCGACCTGTCTTTCCACCTGTCGCGCTGCCCTGTTTTCTTTGCCCTGTCAGTGTTAACTGTCGCCCACTTCTTCTTCTTCTTGTTCTTGTTATGGCTCAGGTGGGCTCTTTCCCCATAAAATGGTCTGCCAAAAATCATCGCACCACCTTCATCTACAAGACCTCGCAATAGCGTTCTCTTCGCTACGGGTGTTCTTTTTCACCAATGCCAATGCCAATGCCAATGTTTGAATTATTCCTCTCTTCCGTTCACTCGCTCACTTTTTATCCTTCCAACTAATCATCGAATTATCCGGCCTTTGATCCCGCCGCCCGACTGCTACTACTACCCACCCTTAACGCTATTACTCGCCTGCCGCTAAACTCAGCATATATAAACATTCTTAACCCCACCACTTTTGCTCTCTTTTCTTTCATCTCTTCCTTCATTTTTTTTCAAAAATTTCCTTCATACACACATACATATACACTAGCAATAATGTCTGCCCTCCTTAAACAACGTATTCGCTACAAACCATTCCTAGACAAAATCAAGTCTGCTGAGGAACTCATCCCTCACTTTGAAAATAACCAGTACATCGGTTGGTCCGGTTTCACTGGTGTTGGAGGCCCCAAGGCTGTCCCCACCGCTCTCGCTGACCATGTCGAGAAAAACGGCCTCAAGGGCAAGATGGGCTTCAAGCTCTTCGTAGGTGCTTCCGCTGACGTCGACATCGAGTCCCGTTGGGCCGACCTTAACATGCTCCAGCAGCGTGCTCCCCATCAAGTCGGAAGACCTATTGCTAATGCCATTAACGATGGACGAACTGACTTCTTCGACAAGCATCTCTCCATGTTTCCCCAGGATCTCACCTACGGATACTATACCCTCAACAAGAAGGGTTCCAAGAACCTCGACATCTCCATCATCGAGGCCACTGGAATCGATGAGGATGGTAACATCATCCTCGGTCCCTCCGTTGGTGCATCCCCTGAACTTGTTTCATACTCTGACAAAGTAATCATTGAAGTCAACACAAAACTTCCCTCCTTCGAGGGCCTGCACGACATCAACATGCCTGTCGCTCCTCCCCTTAGAACCGCCTACCCCGTCTCTAGCCCCACTGACCGTTTCGGTACCCCTAACCTCCCCGTCGACCACTCCAAGATCATTGGAATTGTAGAGTCCGATGTCCTGGATTCCGTTGGAGATAACACCCCCTCCGATGCCATGTCCCAAGCTATTGCTTCTCATCTTATTGAGTTCTTCCAGCAGGAAGTCAAGGCTGGCCGTATGCCCGAGAACCTTCACCCTCTTCAGTCTGGTATTGGTAACATTGCCAACGCCGTTGTCGAAGGTTTGGCCCAATCCAGCTTTTCCAACCTCGATGTCTGGACCGAAGTACTCCAAGACTCCTTCCTTGAGTTCTTCGAGTCTGGAAAGCTTAGATCTGCCACTGCCACCTCCGTCCGTTTGACTCCCAAGGGTTTCGAACGCTTCTTCAAGAACTGGGATGAGTTTTCTCAAAAGTTGATTCTGCGATCCCAGGCCATTTCCAACCACCCCGAACTTATTAGACGTCTCGGAGTTATTGCCATGAACACTCCTGTCGAGGTCGACATCTACGCACATGCTAACTCCACTAATGTCAATGGTTCCCGTATGCTCCACGGAATTGGTGGTTCCGCTGACTTTTTGCGTAACGCCAAACTCTCTGTCATGCACACCCCTTCTGCCCGTGCCACCAAGACTGATCCCTATGGTCTCTCATGCATTGTTCCTTTCGTCACTCACGTTGACCAGACTGAGCACGATCTTGATGTCATTGTCACTGAACAAGGTCTTGCCGATCTCCGTGGTCTAGCTCCTAGAGCCCGTGCCCGTGTTGTCATTGACAAGTGTGCTCATCCCGTCTACAAGCCTATTTTGACTGAGTACCTTGAGCGCGCTGAGTTCTACGCTGCTAAGAAGAAGTCTATGCACGAGCCTCATATTCTGCGTGATGCCTTCAAGCTGCATGTTAACTTGGAGGACAAGGGAACCATGAGAATTGACTCATGGGAGTAAGCAAACAAGTTCAAATGAAGGAAGAAGAACAAAAAAAGATACGATTAAAGGTAATTAGTGTGCGTGAGAAGCGCGTTAGAAAGAAGGAATTGAAATGGAATTATTAATGTTGTCAATGTAAATTTTACGATGGTTTTTATAAGTAAATAAAAAGCCAATGTGTGTGTTTTAATTAATATTTGCATCTTTGAGTGAGCAAGTATAGTAACCGAAATCAATTGTTGAAAAATATGACAATTATAAGGTGCATCAAACGTATCCATTTAGTAGTTGAAAAATTAACTGACAGTGAGATAAATAAAAAAGGTAGCAATTAAATTTATAATGAAACTTGCACAAATCATATATGAAGCTAAGTTAATATTTACTTTATCTTATCTTACTCTATCACCCTTTCGCTTCTTTTGTAAATTCAAACCCCCTAGCGACCAATGGCTGAAGTTTTCAACTACTTTGTAAAGACTCGATCACTGAAATCAAATACTATATATTTAAATTCCAAAAATGCATTTAGAAATATAAAGAATTTTTTATATTGGATAACTACTTGGTTTTAATTTTGGTAGCTGAGTAGTTATAAGGTTGGATTAGATAGAGTGTCAGTAACTGTAATTCTTGAAGTTTTGGTTTCTTTGTGACACACAGGTAACCGTAATACACATACCAACATTCATGTGTGTCTTCTAAATTGGTTTATACTTGTAGTAAGGAGTCTTTTCAAGTACGGCTAAGTTACAAAACAACCAAGAATGCCATGAGTGAGTTGTTTACATACCAAAGTCAATGAAATTTGTTGATACAAGTCATGTCATTTAATTACAAGAAATACACTCATTATATTTTAGATTTTGAAAATGTGAAATATGATTGTTCACCTGATTCTATGGTAACAGTGAATAGGTTTTGGTTTTAAATTCGTAATGGAAAATATATCGGATTTTCTTCTTCTATGCTATCAAGTAAATTTGAAAATCCCCAAAATTAAACCCAAAAGTATATACCATAAAATTTTCACTTTAAAGACCTAGAAGGGTTTAATTCTGTTTCTTTTTTCTCTTCTTTTTCCTTAGAGTTGTATTCCTTAATCTTAAAGAACGTATTTCCCAGTTATTTCTTTTTTGCATTTAAATTTCAATCAAACGCCGTAAAATAGAGATGTCAAAAATCAAAAGCCATAATCTGTCTGAGTTTGACGGCCATTGCAAAAATCAATAAATAAAATGAATCAGATTTGGTTTTTTATAATAATATTATCACAATTGTGTGGTTTAAAAAGATATTTCGTGGAATCCAATGTAGGGTTGTCATACTTATTGTATAATATACAGAATTAGAAGTTAAACTCATCTAGACCAATTGGTATTTATAGTTTAGTAATACAGGAACTTTAGACCAGGGTCAAATTATACAGAGTTTAATATGAGCTAGATACGCTAAGTGGATGAATCATTACTTTAGAGTTTTCCTTTATTTTACTGGTGTTCCGACTCTAAAAACAATTATAGAATTGAAGAGTTGAAGAGATAATAAAAAAGTGAAATTTTCAATGAGTTGTAAAACAATCTAAGGAGCATATGCAAATCTTGATGCTAAATGTCTACAGGATCAAACACCTGCTCTACAAAACTGCAACCTTATCTGATAGAATCAGTCAGAAAATAGCAGTACAAACCAAATGAAAAAAAAAACATTAAAATGACGAAGAACCGACCGGAATTTGGATAAACATGCAAATTTTATTTCCTCTTTTTATCAAAGCCCATCCACGAACTTTGAGCATAAGACTATACCTGGACACGCGGTCTCAAAAATGAAGACAAATTCCTTTTCACCATTTCAGCCATATCGGCCGGCGTTTCCCTTGAAACCTCGGCCGTGGCTCTGAGAATTCGTAAATTCAACTGATCCATTGTATTCCCTGCACAAAAATAATCTGACTCAAGCAACAGTCGGTCTGGAGGAACCACCTCTATCAGATCCTCAATCGCCGTGCTGCGGTTACTATTATTGATCATATGCGATACTGATACGTATACTATTGGAAGATCAGGCCGATCCATTTGAGTTTTTCGAATATACCAATTCTGTTCTAAAAATTGTGCATTACCAGAGTATGAGTGTAAACAAATGGAGGATAGTCGCTTGCCAAACTGTTTGATGGTGTCAAATAAAATCTGAGGGCATTTCACGCCATGTAAAGAGACGGGTCTTTGGTACTGTACACCAACTTCTAATTGTGCACGGAGAATTTCAACTTGATGGTCCATGTTAACTGTATATTTTGATAGTTTCTTCAAACTAGTGTCCGGAATTCGAAATGTCTTATCTAGTCCACATTCTCCTACTATCGCTCGTTCGTCAAGTTCCAGTCTTCGTCCCATTTCACGAGTTAGCTCATCTACACTTATGGGATCTGGTAGCTGGTCTATGAACTCATCACTGGGCTCCGGAAGCAACACTCTTTTGTAATGGGTAGCCTTGTCCACAGGAGGTGTCTGGCCGGTATGAAAATGATGCGAAAACCATGGATGTAATCCATACGCAGGAACAACTTGATCTGGATATGTTTCAGCAAGCTTACTAACATCTTCCATATCTTTTAGACTAGTAGACATGCAAACCATGAGGTTGGTGGCCATCGAACCTATATTACGAAGTTCTTCTAAATGATATGTTGTTGGATGGCAGTGTGCATCGCAAAGCCCAATTTGTTGAATGTCGTTTAGTACCTCTTCATCTCCATTGGCGCTAAAGTCTTCTATCCTAGCTTCTTTCTCGCAGCACATATTGGATTCTGATATATCTGAAATGTTTAAATATTACATCATGTTCAGGAAATCTCTATCGTTTTATAGTAGATGCACGTGATGCGGGGATGTGTCATAGTTGTAGAAGTAATAATCGAGAACTTTCTTCCGTTTTTTTAAAACAATATTAATTCTCTCCAAATACAAGGGGTCATAGACACTGTCGAACTTCATACCCTCATTGACTGCTAGGTGAGTACAGTTGAATAGCTAAGAACGCTACATATTTGTCATCAGCCGTTGACTGCTTGATTCAGTTAGTCGCTATTTACGTTTAGAGATCAAGCAAGCTATTTAGTGCTGCCTCACCGAAGCAATATATCTTAGCTACGATATTATCATACTGTATATTTTATTTCTTATGCATTCTATTATACTCGATTTAAATAGATTCAGTTACGAGTAGCCTCGGCTTCGAGGGCTTCAATACGGTTGACAGTATCCAAAACAGTCTTCTCAATAGGGATGAAAAAAATGTTAAGGTACTTTTGACTGTCAGAAACGTCGTACTGAGCATAGTCATTCTCGGAGAATGAGCCGGGTACGCCCAAGGGAAGAACGGAGTCGTACTCAGGCTTGACCTTGCGCAAGATATCTACAAACCGTTGAGCAGGACCCAAACCTCCCATAGTAAAGCATCTCTTGTTGTCCAGACCAGTAGTGGTCATAGCACGAACATGAGCTTTTGCGCAGTCGCGGACGTCAATGTAGAAGGGAAGCAATTCTGGTAATTCGTTACTGACAGACTTTTCAGATTTGATAAGATTGTAGAAAGTTGCAGTAGATGAATTGAGGTTGTTAATACCTATGTCATTAATGGGTGGGCCGAAGATCATGGGGATTTGAATAGTTGTGATGGTAAATTTGGGCTTTTCCGTCTCAATGAAATTCCAAGCTGCCTTTTCTGCAAGAGCCTTAGATGCCTCGTATCCAGCGACCATGTTCTGCTTGCCTTCTTCCAGAGTGACGTTATTCCAGTCAGCGGAAGAGTAGATTTTCGAATGATCATTGAACAATGGGGGAGTTTGGATCATGGCAGCAAAAGACGAAGTAATTACAATCTTCTTAACATTGCTGCCATACTTATGGGCACCAAGCAATGCTGAAAGAGTACCATTGATGGCAGGCTTGATCAAGGCATTTTCAGGATCCTCGCCATCAAACTGTACGGGAGATGCAGTATGCTGGACATACTTGATATCAGGATGAGCTTGGAAAACGTCGTCAAAGGCATTGAGTACGGAGATATCTTTAACAATCTCGTACTGAAACTTGGAGCCATACTTTTTGACGTAGAACTCGCCTTTGCTGTCAGACCGAACTGTGCCAATGATAGAGTATCCGAGTTCAATGAGCTGGTCAATGGCATGAGCTGCCATAAAGCCAGAGGCTCCGGTAACAAGAACTTTTTCACCAGACATGATTGATATTAATTGATTAAAGAAATATAATATAAAAAAAACGGTGAGGAAGTTGAAGCGTAAATATAAAGTAGTAAAAGATGGGGAAACAAGATATGATCAATCAAGCTATGAGAATTAAACGTTTCCCCGTCAATACTTGCATATGTACAAATTTATTTCTTTAATAATAAGATTGTATTTGTGTTTGACTGGGAGTGTGAAAATGGTGCAAAGCGATTTATTCGTTTTTCCACTCATATGACAGGAAGCCCTTTGAGGCGGATTTATAAAAAAGTTCGACTCAAAGCAGGGCTGGTAATACTGGAAGTACACGAGGTGGATTTCAAAAGAACCAGAGTTGTTGGTATTAGTTAGAACCGGACATAAATACTCTACCTGCATAACAAGTACCAGTAGCATTCTTAGAAAATTAGTAACAAGTTCCACGGCGTTAATAAAGTGGAGTCGAATAAACTTCATTTCTTCTTGATCTCCATTGAACTTATATAGATAGAAAGTAGAATTGCTAAATTTCTGAAGTTTAAGCACAAAGACACAAAGCTTCATCTTCCATAAATCATAAGTTTTGCAATATTAAAAAAAGTACCTTACCGGGCAATTCATAACTCTCTTAAAAATTACGTGAAAAGAAAAAAAAAGACCCCAGATGACTTACTGATTGTGAAAATGAAGACTGGTAAGGATGATATTAGGTTTTGCTAGAAATAAGAAAGTTCATTTTGCACTCAATACCTTCAATCGTAATGTAATAGAAGCTTAAATCAATATTTTTATTTTTGTTCTGCGTTTTGGCACCGGGATATTAATATGAATTGGTATACTTGACTTGTCACTCCATCATCAAAGTACATGTCAAGGATACAATGATAATCTGAGATCAATCTTATAGATTGTTCTTTAACTCTTCCTATATTTCAAGTTAAAGTTTTGTAGAGCTAATTGTAACATTTGGTTGCGGTTATTGGTGCGCAAAAAGAATTCTTTCTTAAAATTTGGTCTATAAGCGTTGCAATGGTGTGGAGAATAAGATTGAATCAATTATTCTGTTTATTACGAGTAGTACAAAAGTTTAATGAAGAACCTATGAGAATATGGTGACTAGTCTGGATGGTCTGTGGTTGCTATAATACTAGGATATTCAAGTAGGCTACCTTTTCCAATGGTTTCTATCTATAGCAGTCAAAATGAGATGAAGTTCATACAAGACTTTGGCGTTCTTGAAGATAGCCAAATGAAGTCAGATTATTACTTCAAAGTCAGAATCGTTTGTCTGAAAACCAGGTTGAGCTATTCCAAAACTGAGAGTACAATTTATGAAATTGGACAATAATCCTAAACATTTAGTGAAGGTTGCATACTTTCGAGTCTGAGAAATCTCAATTAATGATAATGGGTTTATTGCTTTCAAAGGAGATCACTGAAATTGTATAGAATTTTTACTGCTGGACTATAGCAAAATGTATGGGCTCCAGTTATAATTTACAAACATGTACAAAAAGGTACGAGGCAACCTACTGTCCCTTCCAAGGCAGTATGCAACGGTCATAAGATAAGCATGGATACTGGGATTCCTATTAGGAAAGGTCTATTGCGATCTCTTTTAGAGAAGAGAAAAAATTCTCATAGGAACTTACAGAGGAGTGCCCCCAATGTTTAATAATTTCCTTGATGTGTTTTTAGCCAATCTTTTAATGTGTATCAATGAATTGAAACAGTACTGAGTAACAAAAATGTTCAACATTCGCGATATAGAATCTCAAGATAGCATAGCAGTAAAATAAATTTCATTTTTGGAATAATGTGAAAAGATTTCATCCATATATTTTTATTCTTCA
The DNA here is from genome assembly GCA_030570935.1 of Geotrichum klebahnii. Classification (NCBI taxonomy): domain Eukaryota; kingdom Fungi; phylum Ascomycota; class Dipodascomycetes; order Dipodascales; family Dipodascaceae; genus Geotrichum; species Geotrichum klebahnii. Next base: position 67,007 of record JAJLWW010000001.1, on the reverse strand, counting down.
GAATCAATAGTTTATTAAATATAGGTAAATAGGCAGAATCAAGCAAGTATTAGAATTTGTCAACATGCCATTTCAAATTCGCATAGTAAAATTAGGGCTAATCGCTATGCTTGGGAAAAGTTAACGGGTGGGCAACGGCGTTCACTAATGAATTTGGTCTCTATTTTTCATTGGATTTACCTTTCTGTTTTCTAGTTTCACTTCAAACCTCGGTAACCAAACAAGAAAACATGGCACAGGAAGAAGAAAAGCAGTCAGATGCTAACTCTCTGGGCAGGTACATCCCTCCATGGCGAGAGCCCTATATTATTGCCATGGCAGGATCTAGTGGCAGTGGAAAGACCTCCATAGCTCAAAACATCATCAAACAGTTGAATGTGAGTAACCTTGAGCTTTCTAGCTACCATCTTTAACACGTCTAGGTTCCTTGGACAGTTCTTTTATCGATGGACAACTTTTATAAACCTCTGACAGAAGAACAGAGAAAACTGGCATTCCAAAGGTACTAAAATTTATCAGTCATGTGTTTTTACTTTAGACTAACAGTTTGACAGTAAATTTGACTTTGATTCACCAGAGGTTATTGACCTAGACCTTTTTGCTCGAGTATTGGCTGATCTCAAGGCTGGGTAGGTATCATACAACACTGTACAGAGTACTTTGCTAATTGAACAGTCGCCGAACTCGAATTCCGACTTACTCTTTTGTCACACATAATAGAACTGACAAATGGATCACACTTTACGGAGCAAATGTGATTATTTTTGAAGGAATTTACGCTTTATACGATCCCAGAGTACTGGCACTAACAGATCTCAAGGTATTCATAGATACTCCACTAGATATCTGCTTAGCTCGCCGTCTAGCCCGTGACATTGAGCAGCGGGGTAGGTCCATTGGCCTCTCTGTACAGCAATGGATGCGCTACGTCAAGCCAAACTTTGAACAGCATATGAGACATACCATGTACTATTCTGATATGCGTATACCGAGGGGAATTAAAAATACTGTAGCAATTGATCTTTTGATTTCACACATACGACAGCAGCTGCAGATAAAGTCCAACCAGCATATGGACTATCTTCTCTCGCTTAATGATTCGAGTGAAGCCAATTTATCTTCTACTAGCACATCCAGTCATGACAAGCAGGGGAATTCCAATAGTAATGCAGACAGTTTTACATTTCTGTCTCACCCTGAGAACCTCACAATCATAAAACAGACTAACCAAGTCCGAGCCTTGCATACCATTATTCTCAATACCTCTAACACATCACGGGCAGACTTTGTATTTTATTTTAATCGCATGGCTACTATTCTACTCAACGAAGCACTGTGCCAGCTCGACGATGCTTTTTACACCCATGTCCCTGATATTATTACTCCAACAGGCTCAGCTGTCCAGGACTCAATTCGCTCCGCTGGGACCCTTGTCGCTATATCTATGATCCGTGGTGGCGGCTGTTTTGAGCCAGCTCTGCGCCGTGTTTTGGGTGGTGATGGGCGTGCCAATCAAATAGACGGTGGTCTTGGTGAAGTCTTGATCCAATCTGATGCGCGCACAGGTGAACCGCATCTTCATACACTGACCTTGCCGCCTTGCATTGATCCTCTGTTAACTCGAGATGGAACGCTCAATTCTGCCGACTGCTCAGCCCAAGCCGCTACTCGTGTATTGCTATTGGACTCTCAGCTTGTCTCAGGTGCTGCTATAACCATGGCAGCTTCTATTCTGCTGGACCATGGAATTCGCGAGGAACACATTATTGTGGTTACATATCTGGCATCTCCTATGGCAATAAGCCGTCTTTCAACTGCTTTTCCTAAACTGAAAATGGTTGTTGGCCATTGTGAATCCAAAATATACCCTAGATTTATTGATTCCATGTACTATGGTTGTTAATAGTTGAAAATCATTATTTGAGTTCATTCACTTCTCAGTTATTATTTTTAAAGACAGTATTTATTAACTACATGCCCAAAAAAAAAGACATTAGCAAAAGACCTACATTTGTTGGTATTTACCAACCAAAGCAAAAGGACAGTTTGCTGTTTGTTCCTCATAGATATAATGTTGTTCAATTAATCAGTTTTGTATAATCTACTAAAGACTTGATAATAAATTGAATGTTGTTTTGGTTTTTATTATATATTAATTAATATTTTTTTTTAAATAATTCATAATGAATTTTTGTGGGAGTGGAAATTAAAAGCCCATGGCGTACATCAGCATGTAGCCAATAGTAATGATAACAAAATATGCCAAAAAACTTGACGGAACTCCACGTGAAATGAAGTTTCCAACCGTCAAGTAAGGTCGACCCATTTCGTCAGTCATGCAGATAGCTGTAACGTTAGGAAACCCTGAAGTAGGCAGTCCCATCGCTGAGGAGCATAGAAACGCGGCTGATAGAACCAAGAGACGGGGATGGGGGTCTTCCATGCGCAGTCCGATACTCTGAATTAAAGGCAGAATGATAAGCGCAGCAACGGTGTGTGACACAAACGTAGCGACGACAAGAATCAGCAGTCCAAACACTGACATAACCCCGTATAATCCCATTCCGCGCACAATATGGGCCTCAATTCCATGTGCTAAAGTATTAAGTAATCCTGAAGAAGAAACTGCTTTGCCTAGTGCAATACCACCCATGGCAAGAGCAATAATGGTCCATAAAAAGTTATTAAAATCTTCAGCCGACAGAATACCGGTACCAAAAAATACAACAATGGGAATCAAAGCTAAGACACCCATTTCACCAATGTATGGTTCTAGCTGATGAGAGAAACACCATGAGAGAATAGTAAGGAATGTCACTAAGCAAATGAAGTACTGTTTCATTGTAAACTTGTCATCAACCATGCGGATTGGTGCAGTCACCTTAACACCCTTACCGGCTCCAAAGGTTGTGATCAAAACTACCCAAATAAGCAAAATTGAAAGCACACTGACAGGGATTGAAACAGCAAACCATTGCATCCATGAGGGTGCAGGATCCATATTTTCAAGTGCAATGATATTTTGTGGACTAGCAATTGGGGAAGCCATACCACCAATGTTAGATGCAAGTGCAATTCCAAGAACGATAGCCTTGGAAAATTTGGAGCCATTGGGAATTGTACGAAGTAATGGCTGAGCGATGGAGAAACACAAAACAGGAGCCGCAACGTTACTAATCCACATACTTAGGAATGCAGCGACAAACATAAGTGTGAGCAAAACTATCTTGGGATTGGTTCCTGCTCGACTGAGGATTGCGGTGGCTAGCATCTTTGCAATATGGAATTTACTAAGAGCGGCTGCAAGAGTAAATCCACCAAGCAGTAGCATGATCACGGATGACCACATTTGAGAAAAGATAAACTTGGAAGCCTCAGGAGCAGTCATTGGCTCTCCATCGGCATTACAAGGAATTCTCAGACTAATTACAAGGAAGGGAACAAGCAGAGCTGTGGTAAACAGAGGCATTGCTTCAGTTGCCCAAAGTAATGACGCCGTAACAACAACTGCCAAGCATCGGTTTTGTTCAGGGGATTCAAGAATTGGCAAAGCAAGCAAGAGAGAGAAAATTACGCAGATAACTGCAGGCAAGATGACTGTGCTGCTAAGCAAATAACTTGGGATTGAGTACCCAAACAAATAAATGTTTTCAGACTGAGTTGCCATAGCACTGTCTTCACCTTGAAGCTTCAGTCCTCGGTTGTTGGCCCCAATGGCGGCCGCATGAGCCTTGCGTTCTATGCCAATCATATCACGCCACACTGTATTTCGTTCCCAAACAACATGCTCTCTGAGATGAAGACGTAATGCAGTTTTGGCGAGGTTAATATCACCATCCGTAGCAATTTTGGAATATAATTCGATGGCCTCGTTCACCTTTTCATCGAGGAGGCTCTCAGTATCGCTAGAGAAAATATATGTTTTTGATAATGTGTTTTCCATATATTTCACTCGTAAACTGCAATTAAGTGTCTTGTCAAACTTTTTCAGAGCTTTTGAAAAACCAGTCTTGTTGAGCTGCGAATAAGATCGCAGTTCACAAAGAGACACATAGACATTAATAGCCCGCTTTTTAATAGTGATGAGTAAGTCGCTCAGATACGTAAAGGAAGGCAATGGAGCAATCGGTACACCACTAACTGACATAGATCGTCGGTGAGCTGTAGGGCTAGTATTGTCTGCACTGCTAGCTCGGTAAGGTGCAGGAGAATGATTCCGAGAAATTGAAGGAGTGAAAACATCAACATCAGACTTCCTTCTAATATGAGGCGCTGACATATGTGAACTTTCTCTCTCGTCCTCTTCATCATCAGAATCGCTATTGTGAGAAATGTGCCTGCGAAGTCGTCCCGCATCCACAGATCTAGACCTGTCAGTAAATGAGTCTCGAAATAAATATGATTCGGAATCATGAAAAGAGCTTCGGGGCATATCTCTTTCAGTTTCAGTTTCAAGTTGGTTCAAGTATTCTTCATACTCATCAACCAACTTGTCAAATTCCTTGAATATTTTTCCCTCCATTTCAGTGTAGAAAGTGTCTATTTTATGGAGCTCAGAGTTCAGCTTATTCTCAAATACTGGAGTAGGATCTAGGTCAGCGCCTCCCATCAAAGCAGCGTCTTCTGTATCGTCATTTCCTTGTAAACGAGAAACGGAAGACTTTTCTAAGGAGTATATAATTTTCTTTAACGCTGAGTAGTCAATATACTTTGAAGTCCACTCGGGGACCGCATTAAATTGTAAAGAGTGATTGAATTTCATTTTCCTCCTTGTGCTAAGTGACTTTGAGAGATCTTGTAAGGGTATATCAGTACTTTGGAGTCCCAAAGTATGATTAGTGTCGATATAGGATGCCAGATTGAAAGAGTAAAGAAGAGAGTTTATGGTTGTGTTTTTTTTATAGATCCTGCAATTGGGAGAGATGTCAAAAACTGTCGTATAGCATTGGCTGCACAAAAGAAACAAGGAGATACTCGAAGATCGAAAGAACAATCCTTTGTGGCTTTATTCGGGCATTCTATTTCAACGATCAGGGAGGTTCCACGGTGTCCCGATGCTTGTGCAAGTGAAGATTCTCCCATTCACACAAATTTTCCCTCTGTGTAAAAGATTCCACAAACGCACATATCAGTACTGCCTAGTACTAAATGTGATTAGGCTTGGCTAAGCTGATTCTTAAGTAAACTTCTGAATGAAAGCGTAAATATCAGAATCATCACGTGGATGTAATTTTGTTCTTTTGTGGTCAAAAGAAGCAGCACAGGCAGTTAGGTCAGCACATGGAACATAGAACATAGAACCTGGCAGCAAGGCAGAAAAGCTGGCAGAAAAGCTGGCAAAAAGAGCAGACCCTGCCTGCTGGGTACTGTACTAGCAGGTGGCACAACCGCAGAATCAGGAGTATTAGTAGCAGTAGTAATAGCGAAAGGAATAGGAGTTGGGGGATAATTATTGGAAAATTAAAGTAACCACATGAGAAGGAGCTTGAACCTCAATCTCAGTCAACACCATCAGGAACATAACATATCGATATAAATCAAGAAACACCAGTTATATATTTACATCAATATATATTATCTGCGGCCTAATAAATATCCAAGCGTGAAACGGATATTTCCCTCTTCTTGTATGAGATAGGAGTTAAGGTTGGTGCTTTCTTCCTACTAATCTGCCAACCTACCAGCCTATCTACGTTCCTTCTACCACCGTTGGTATCACACCCCCACAGATTATTATGACGATGATGTGGGTCAGGCCGGCTTGAAATCGTCCACTACAGTCTAGTAATTTAACCATGAGTATTTGTATCACGGACTGTAACCACTTGAAACATTATTCATTGGCGACTCAATTACCAAATCAAAATATAAAAGGTTTTAAATACCCTCCCTCATTCCTTCACCCATCTTAAAATCACATTAAAGATCCTAAGGTTTAGAGAAGAGCTGTCAAACATAGAGTTGGGTTAGGGCACAGGCACAGCTTATTTTTCATCATTTCCTTTCAAAATCCTTTCTTCTCTCCTAAATATTCTTGCCTTTGTTTATTGCTGGTTTATGACTATCTCATTCTATATTTATTAATATTTAAACTTATTCTTGGAGTGTTCCCCTGGTTGTTTCATATTGTACAGCTTTGTCCTGCTGCTGTTTTCAACCATCCATGACCAAAGAGTCTAGTTGCGCACACCCCTCTAAGCTTTTCAGCTTTAAATCACCTTAATAATGACTTTAATAGTTGCCTCAATGTAAGCTGTTTCATCCTTATATATTTTGATCTCTTTTTACTAATTCTTCAGATTCCTCCCGTGTACTATTAGCTTTAACCTGGATACCCCAGGGAGACGGGAAAGCGAGCCACCTGGCGAGAGGTTCAGTTCGAGAAATTTGAGAGTCCCACCTCCTCTTACACAACAAGCTAATTCTAATGTAAAATCTAATTCTGACCTTTCGAGTCGAGTCAGCTCACCCTTGCAAACAATCCCTTTAATCAGGACCTTAAGCCCGACTTCCATCCCCGATACCGAATCACATAATGTCGTTATACCAGACATTCTTCCGTCCCTGAATCGAACAACCAACAATTTAGAATATTCCAAGTCCAGCACGGACTCTGCTCAGGAATTCTTTTTAGGGCCTTTATCCAAGCTTAACCAAAGCCGACCAGCAACTTCTCCGTCTCATTTTCTAGCAACGTCCGATCAATATTTTACTCCACCCAGCGTAGGCCACTCTCCCAACAACATTTCCGACGATAACGTTCATATTTTGCCAAGATCCTCTTCTCCCTCTCCATCTGCCTTTCTTCAATTGAACTTCCCTTCTATTGATAATTCTAGGGCTTGCCCCCGTTCGCGCGCTAATTCCCCTCCTCCTGCAAAAAACATTGTGGAGAGACGGAAGTCTGTTGGCGGCGCCCAGCAGCCGTCTGTGCGCGTTGGGAGGACAAAAGTTTTGCCATCAGTGCCGGCTACCCCAATACTAAGTACCACACAAGAGAATGGTCTGCCCTCTGATCCTCAAGCTTTCACCAATTCTTTGAGTTCCAGTTTAGAACGGCAACTTGCTTCTACAAGTCTGCATGGTAGCAAGTCTTTTGGAGGCAATTCACGAGCACGTCGCATGACTCATGATATGGCTGAACTGTTTGCAAGAGCGCCTTGGACAATTGAGCATCAGATCACAGGTAACGGAGGTCTTAAAAATGCTGTCACGAGAGCCCAAGCAGAAGGGTTAGTTGACAAGGTAGTTTGGGTTGGGTCCTTAGGCATGCCCACAGACACATTAACAACTTCGACTCGGCAGGCAATTGAGACCACACTAAGGAACCAGCATCAGTGCGCACCTGTGTTTGTAAAGGACGGCACTCTGGAGGGTCATTATAATCATTACTGTAAACAGATCCTTTGGCCTACTCTACATTATCAAATTCCCGATAATCCCAAGTCCAAAGCATATGAAGATCATTCTTGGGAATTATACAAGGCAATGAATCAAGGAATTGCTGATAAAATTGTCAAATGCTATAAAGAGGGCGATACTATCTGGATTAATGACTATCACCTGTTTCTTGCTCCCAAAATGGTAAGAGAAAAGTTACCAAACGCTAAAATTGGGTTTTTTTTACATGTTTCATTCCCCTCAAGTGAAGTTTTCCGATGTCTTGCGGCTCGTTCTCAACTTTTGGAAGGTATTCTGGGTGCTGATTGTGTAGGGTTCCAAATCCCTGAATATGCAAGGCATTTCTTGCAAACTTGCAATCGCATTCTTGCCGTTGATACAACTCCTTTTGGAGTTCGAATGGAGCGAAAGTTTGTCTCTGTAGTGGTTGATGCTATTGGTGTTGATCCAGAGAATTTGAAAGTGTGTCTTCACGATGAAGAAGTTGTCCGTTGGCGAAAACTTATTCGTGAGCGTTGGCCCAATAGTAAACTAATTGTTGGAAGAGATAAACTAGACAATATTAGGGGAGTCAAGCAGAAACTCCAAGCATATGAACAATTTCTTAGAACACATCCTGAAATGATTGATGAGGTCGTGTTAATTCAAGTTTGTCTTATGAATAAGAGTGAGCCTGAATTAGAGAGTGATGTTACTACTATTGTAGACCGTATCAACTCCTTGCGGTCCAATTTGGCTTCGAGTCAGCCTTGTGTTTTTTTGCATCAAGATATTGACTTTGCTCAGTACATTGCATTGTTGGCTGAGGCTAAGGCATTTGCAGTAACTTCTGTTCGTGAAGGGATGAACTTGACTTGTCATGAATTCATATACTGTAATGATATCTATAGCCCTCTTATTTTGTCTGAGTTTACTGGCGCTGCTTCAGTACTTGGGCCAGATACGATTCTTGTCAATCCATGGGATCGTACAGAAATGGCTGAAGCTTTTTATCGAGCGATTACCATGGATGAAGAAGAAAAGAAACGTCGCTGGACTATTTTATATGATCTCGTCACTCATAATACTTGTGTAACGTGGGTAAAGGACTTTTTGCAAGACATGAACATTGCATGGGCTGAGCAGCAGAGACGACAGCTTGCATCAGTTCCGCAGTTAGATATGAGCAAGTTACGAGAAGACTACCAACAAACAAAGACAAACTACCGAATGTTCTTTCTTGACCTAGACTGTACTAGCGTTTCCAACGAAGGTGATTTTACTTTGAGTTCGTATTCAGCCAGGGCAAACATTCGTCGAAGCAGTAGCACCAATAGCTTATTCAGTCTTGCAAGTACTAATAGCACCACCAGTTTAACAACTCTTTTGCAGGCAGGGAACACTCCAACCGCACCACGGCATCCACCTCCTTCTACTACCCATTACACTTCAAGTTACCCTTACAGCAGTCAAAACTTAGGAGACGGAAGAAGTGCATCATCAGCTAATCTTATTGATCAAATGCGACCTCAGAAACATCTTCCCTATTTGTCACCTCATCGAAAACTGTCAATGCTTTACGAGTTAGTGACGGACCCCAAAAACATTGTGTACGTAATGAGTGGCGACTCTCAGGTTGCACTAGAACGTTTATTCAAACACGTACCCAAAGTAGGGCTTATTGCAGAAAACGGAGCATTTCTGCGGTTATACGGGTCTGAGAAATGGATTGGATTGATTGATTGGGAAAATACGCGGGAATGGCAAACGACTTTGAAATCAATGCTGGCAGATGTTATAGAGAGACTTCCTGGTGCTCGCTTAGAAGTTAAGGGTTGTACAATTACGGTTTATGTGAGTGGCTGTTATGATCAGGACCGTCTTCATACAGTTATTGGTGAACTTGTCAATCATGTAAATGATGCATTTGCATCCTACGAAATCCATGCAGTGTTGCAAGACGGGAAAGTATCAATTGCAAGTGATCGGCAGAGTAAGATATCAGCAGTGAAGAGAGCGTTTCTAGAGGACAATGAGCATTTACGAGCTAAATTACTGGCTGAATCGTCACTCCCATTAGGAGAAGGGTATAGTTGTATCGAAATGTTATTTATTGCTGCTGAAGGTGGTGATATTGACAACGACCGTCTTTTTGAATGGGCCAATTCTTTGCCCAATGGAACTTGTGGAATCGGTATGCACGTTCCTTTAGCAGAAAACAGTTCGGATAGTCTATACTTTGGCAGTGCTCTCACTAGCAGTGCAACTAAGGGAAGTGATGACGGGTCTTCTAATTCGGCTGTATCTTCAGTGGCAGGAGACGCTGGAGGCAGTGATACTTATAGTTTATGCAGCGATAGTGATCGGGTTGATATGTTTAGTGGTAATAGAACAGCACTAAAGGTGCCTATTACCTACAGTGTATCTGTCGGTGGTAGAGGGACATATGCGCAGTTCATGGTGGATGGCATGAATGGTTTGCTGAATGCATTGCTGAATGCCATGAGGCAACCCAGTAGCTATGAATGAAGTGGATCAGGCTTTTAAATATTTTTTTTTTGTTCTTGCTTTTAGGGATTTTGCGTTTGGACGACTAGTCATTTATATAAGCTTTTATTTATTATCATAATCTTTTTTATTTATTTTTTTTTATTATTTCCTTTTTATATCATTATACTTTCAGGGCTATATTATTTCGCCTGTTACTCAATTAATACGAGAGAAATTAAATTAACATTTATATTTTATTTTTATTTATTTTTTATTTATTTTTTATCAATTTCGTTTGTTTTATTTTAACAATGCTAAAAGTTGCCAAAAAAAACTTAAATACTTTACGCCGCATAGCCACATATAGCTAAGTTTATGCATAGATCTGGGGTAGTTCACGTGAGAAGACAAAAAGCCTTACAAAAACCTTGAAGTTTAAGTCTGAAAAAATATAATGAAAAGTCCCCATAATAAATTTTTTATCACAGGATTAACCCTTGGGCTTCGTAAGTCTTCCCTTTCTCTCCTCTTTTAAAAGCGGAAAATTTCTTCACTTTTTTCTTCCTTCTTCCTACTTCCTACTTCTTTTCCCTTTTTTTTACTTAAACTATTCACTCAATATTCTTTTACTAACATGACCAAACCCATTCCTATTGACGTTCCTCAAACCTCTTCTTCTTTTAAATCCTCTGTCTGGCCTCAGTCCCCTCGCAATCTACCCCGCCGTGGTAGCTTTGGCTATCCAGAGCTACCTAATGACCTTCAATTGGACCCCAGGCAGTCATCTCAATACGCCCAGCAGCTCAAAGCAGCCTTCAGCCATTCCCCTCCTAATAGTGCTAATAGCAGACTCACAGCCATGTCCCCTCCTCTGTCCCCTCAAATGTTGGCAAAATCATCATTTCCAGCAACGTCCGCATTTCCTAAGCGACGAAGCTCCGTTCCAGAGAAGGAATCTACTACGGGACAGAATCAAAAGCCCCGATCTCTTTCATTTGACGAAGCCTCGTCTTTTCCAATTTCTCCGTCTTCCTCTGTCGCCTCTTCCTTTAGCGAGGACCTGGAAAATGTTTTTGCCAAGGATAACAGGCATCATGTCCGTAGGCCTAGTGTAGCCATCAAGTTCTCACCAACCTACGATCTGGATTCCTCTAATTTCACTTCCTCTGAAAAGGATGCTGTTATGCCGAAGATGCCCACGAGTGATGACTCCAATCCTTTGCGGAGGCCTCCTAGTCCCATGGCCGAATGCATTTTAAAAGGTGATTTTTCCTTTGACTAGCCCATTGACAGTAGGGGATTTATTTAGCACATAACAGCACATTATAAAAAGCATTGAATTAAGATATATTACGTTTACAACTGGTTGCAAGGTAAACCAGTACCGTCCTTGAAAGCCCTTGAACGCCCTTGCTGTCCGTCTTGTTAAGACTAAACAAGGTTCGTTTCCAAACTTTCTATGGAGGAAATAAAAATAAAAATAAAATAAAGATAAAATAAAAATAAATTTCTGTGGATAATCATGATAATTTCTTTTGTTTGCCAGTTTTTGGTGTTGCATTGGTGTTGACAGGGTTGCTCCGAGCCATCACAAGGACAATGTTGCAAAAATGTATCCAGGGCTAGGTGTGCTTATACATTACTGAGTCATCATAATAGTGACTAAGGTCTAGTCACTGCTCTGAGTCATCAGCAGTACATTTTATTTCCTATTATAGAACCCCAACCCCATTTAGGTTTTTTTCCTCTCACCCTGTGAATATTTCTTATATATTTTTCTTCTTTCGACCTCATCCTGAACATTATCGATTTCGATTTCTCCCTACAGGTTATAATAATACTTAGCTCAAAATGCCTAAGAATAAGGGAAAAGTAAGCAAATTTTGTAACGTCTACAGACTAGGACAATAACACCTCTGTTCAAATTACTAACATTTATTTGTGATATAGGGAGGCAAGGTAAATTTTTTTACTGAATAATTGAATATGTTGGTATTGAACACAACACTTACTTAATTTTTTTTCTTGATTAGAATCGCCGCAGAGGAAAGAATGAGAATGATGGCATCAAGCGTGAACTAACGCTTAAGGAAGAAGGCCAAGGTAGGTCTAGATCAACGTTATATTTTTGACGAAATGTGAAAATCAATGAGAAACTGACTGTTGAATAGAATACGCTCAAATTACAAAGATGCTGGGTAATGGACGAGTTGACGCCTCTTGCTTTGATGGTGTTCGACGAATTGCTCACATTCGTGGAAAGATGAGAAAGAAGGTCTGGATCAACCAGGGAGATATTGTCTTGTTGTCCCTGCGTGAATTCCAGGACGAACAAGCTGACGTTATTGTCAAATACAACCCTGATGAGGCTCGTGCATTGAAGCAGCAAGGTGAACTACCAGAAAGTGCTCGTATCAATGAGAGCGATCCCTTTGGACAGGGCTCTGATGAGGAGTGCAACTTTGAGTTTGACAATGATGCTGACTCTGATGATGACGAAGATGAAAAGTTGGATATTGATGACATCTAAACAAGTAGCTGTTCGTTAAGTCTTTTGGAATGTGTATGCTTGTTTCTTGTTTTTGTCTTCTTTTTCTAGCATGTTCACTCTACCAGGCAAAATATGTAAAAGTTGGTACTCCGTTTGTGTTAGACGTTAAAATTTGGATTGTTTTTTATTGCCTAAATCTTTTTTTTCCTAGAGTTATATTTCAATAGTGTTCTTTTGAATATTAGATGAATGTTTTTGTTTGTAAACAATTAGATCATGATATGAACAGTAGAATTTCACAGGTGTCTCGAGCGGATAGTCTTGGAAATTTGTGCCTCTTTAAGTGTATGTGCTTGATTTAGTTGACATACTGATAAATATTTATGGGTTAGTGCGTACACAATAATTCAAAGGACTATGAAATTAACCACTTATATTTGTCATGACTGGTATTTGTGATACCTTCCTTTACAGAAAGTTGAACTCAAAGTTAAAAGTCAACTCTCAAATGAGTTTTGAACAAAATCAAGAAGTGTATTTTGCGCAAATAAATAGACATATATTTACGAGATGTTTTAACAAGTACAACAGCCCCGGTTATTATTTTGATCATTCAATATAGAACTTTTAGAAGAGTCACAATCCATCATATAAGCGTATCAGTGACTGCATTTTTCTACCAATCTTTGTAATAACGGGTCCTAATATTGATATACTATAAGCTAATATCTGTACCCTCTCAACCCTCAGTCTCTAATTGCACAAAATGTAGTTTTTATGCTCAAAAATAGGGTCTCGAAAAATCCGTTATGATTTAAGATAAGGAATTAAAATGAAATTTGAAGTTTCTTGACATTAACATTCAGAAAAGTTAAAAAACGTCTTGCAGTTCTGCGTACTTATATTGAACAAGATAATGGCGGAAAATTGATAATTTAAATTGTTATGTATAATTACTGTATTTCCAAGTTGTGATTCAAGTTAGATTTAAACATCTAATCTACAATGCATCTTTTAGTGATACGCCTTTCGGTTATGGACGACTATGACTAAAGCTAAATGGATATTTGAACAATGTCGTTTCCTTTTTATGCTTTTTTCATGTAAATTACTTGTATTCACCTTCTTTAAAGACAAGTCAATCAATTCTATAAATTAAGCGTATTTATGTTTAAATTGGTTGAAAAAGCTAATTTTTCTTTTCATTTTTTTGAAACCCACTAACAAGAATGAATAGGCCTTTAATTCCATGCGATTTCTAGAAGCCAAAGCCATGGACATTTGCTTCTTGAATTTAATGACTATGTATAATTCGTTTTTGCTAATAGATCAAAACTTAGGGGCACAATTGGTTTTCACAATATCTATATTTACTTCAACTGATTGGCTGAAAAGAAAATGGTTTAGATTCTTATTTTTTGAAATCCATGAATTTTTCTTCAAGCGTAAGTAAATCCTTAGCAATTAATTCATTTAATAAGGTTGTAAATTTACCTAAAATCCCTTTGTAGCTGTGCTTAATTGAGCTGGAAGCCCAACTCTTTTCCAGGTAGTTGTGAGGGGGATTGATATATTAAAGACCTCGAGTTCAGACCAAAGCTTAGTTTTAAGAAAATTCTGTCAAATACTTTGTTGCTTATTGCTAAGTAATTCTACGTAAAGTTATTCTATCCGTCATCTCTGTGTCGATGTGAGATCAAATATTTGGACTAAATTAACAATCCAGGATCAAAGTGCCTAAAATTGGAATACAATTGAGTTAACAGTCAGGTCAAAACAAGATTGAAAATTATGTTTCCACTTTTTTCTGGAAAGCAAAGCTTGTATAATCTCGAAGAGAATGTGCATGTCTCCTGAAAAGTTGATTGCTTGATATTTATAAACAAGTTAGCAGCTTACACAAAGGCCAAATGACAACTGTTTTAAAATGGCTTGATTTAAAAGTGAAAAATCTATTTTGGATTTAATATTGAACAATTTCCATTTTTATTTCATTTGCACATGGACCACTGAAATATTATACAAATTGATCCTTGGCATATATTTACTGGAAATGAAAGAGAGGAGCAAGATTTCTCTTATTGGATTGAATATTGGTGCTTATTATAACTAGGTACGTACAATTAAGAAAAGGTTTCCAGTATCACAATTAATACAACTTAAAACTTATTTTTGAAAAATCAGGGAAAAGTAAAAGACTCAAAATATCTCTTGTCCATTTTACTAAAATATATTAAGTGAAATAATGTCCGATGGTCTTATAAAGGTCTTACATTTATTTTCAATACGGCTATTTTTGTCGGGTGATTGCCAATTGACCCATTGTCGGCTTGACGAATTACTGCCTTCCGTATATTTAATAATTATCATAAACTTTTATAAGCCAACTGCGCTCTATTTCATGAAAATATTTTTTCTTGATACTATCTGTATACAGTCAGTATGCAGTTTAAATAAACGTCCATATTGTGAACATAAAAATTTGGAGAGCATCTGACTTCATCTATCGAAATATAGCAGTTAGCAAAAATAAAGAGTAAGTAAACTATTAGCTGCCTTGAATATTTTATCAAGCCCAAACAAATGCTAATAGACCGAAGATGATATTATTCAAGCAGACTAGAAAAAACATTGAACAGGTTAAAGCCAATGAATTGAAATTTGTGTAATCATATTAAAATACGTGAAGAAGGTAACTTCAGGCTGAATTCCTAATTGCACTTCAGCCAGCCTCTCTAAACTTGTGGAGATAAGCTAATGAGATCTGAAATAATATACGCCTATACATTCCATTACTAGCTCATTTAGAAAAAATGGAATGTAGACAATTGAATAGGTAAACGGCATTCGAGAAACCAGTAACTTTCTCATAAACTCATGTTTATATGAATATATTGGTTCAAATAAATATCACCATTGACATACATTATCAAGGCCACCAGAGCATTGCAAAGACATGCACAGGCCTGACTAGTGGTACTCAACTTATCTTGACGGGAGTCAACTACAGTGCATTGCTGAATAGTTTATTTATGTTAGGGTTGTTCGGCCTTATTCTGTTGTAAATGGAATATTTATCCCTTGGTCAGTAGTACCCAATGAACTTGATGACTAGCAGGTACAAATGTTTGTAAATGCACCAATTAAGAAAAGGTACACATAGATAAGATGTCTTTTTTAGAATTTTGTTGTTCTAGCATATGGCCAATAGTTCTTGTAACTAGAATGTCTCTTGAAGAGGGTTTAAGACTAAAGACCTTACTGAGTCTATTGAGAAATATTTAGTGGAACAGTCATAACTTGTAAGAAAAATACGTTGAATCAGACTTTTACTCAGTCTGAAATAGAGCCCAGTAGAAACTGAAGAAAAGATAATTTGTAAGTAGAAATAGGTAGAAGTTATCATTGTTTCTTATGTTTTACTAAAAATTAGTTGACCTTCGAACGGAGCAAACATGAAATGTACATTTTGTCTGCCGAGCCCATGAAAATCGTCTTACGCTGCTGCTAATCGAGTAAATGTTTAGTGGACATTTTCTAATTCAATTTCCTTTGGTTTCTCATTTTCCGAGTTCGACTTTAAACTCCACCTTCGTCGCTCCACATTGGAGGCTGGTGTCCTCGAGGAGCATCATCGTTTACCCAATTTCCTTTTTGGTATAGTTTGTCCCTCAACAAAATATGCTACTAGGACTTTCAAACCAAACAAATGATGCTCTATCCACTCATCGACCGTACTACTCTTACCACCTTGTTCTTTTACTGACCTTCTCGTACCTTGACTCTGCACATTCCACCAAACATAGGCTGTCTACCCCATAAATTCATAAAAAACAGCCCATGTTATGTGCACGTGACCATGGATACCATTACTATTCCTAGATAGATTAAACGTTTTGTTTCTCACAAAAATAAAATGAATCCTGGATAGCATTTCCCTTTTGATAACAGAGGCAAATCCAGGATATCCAGCCCTAAACTGTGGCTTAGCCATCTGTCAAAAGCAAGCATCACATGTCGATAAGAGTATGATATCAGACTTTGTTCAGAGTTTTCGATAACGCTCAGAGCAAAAAAGATGCCTTGACGCACCGGGTATGGTAAACAGTTAAACAACCATGGGGAATAATGTACCCTATGAGGCAAGATAATCGAGCCAGCATACCTTGAGCCAGTTTGCATTAGCTAAAGCTAAGGTATCTGGAGTACCAGTGCAGCAAACACTTATTTTATCTCGAGGAAACTTGAATATAAATAGTTGATGATATCGCAAAGATCTTGCTTTTATCAACTCCATTAATCATTCACATTAATTCACAAGACACACATATACACAATAATGGAAACCGCTCTACTTTTTCTTCAAATCGCTTTGGCGTTCGCTGGTGTGGCTTATGCCATCCTAAATCACAAAAAGATTATAAGTCAGCTATCTACTTTATTTAGATCCAAGAAAACTTTAGTTGATGCTGAAAAGGCCCCCGAAAAGGAGCCCCAGATGCAAAAGGTTACACCTTTAAATATCACCCCAGATAAGGTTAAGGACTACGATGATCGTCCTTGGAGACCTTTTAGATGGCCTTATCATCAAACTATGAGTATCTTCAAGCTTGACCTTAACCACTGGCTCGACATGGATAAATGGTATGTCAGATACATTAATGAGAAGAAGAAGATCTTCAACCAGTATGGCAAAGAGTACTGTGATTGGCTTCCTGATAGCACTGACGCTTGCGAAGAGCTTCTTGAGATAATCGTTGAACATATGCTGGCTCGTTATCCTGAACTGTTCAAGAAAACCGAAACTGGCATTCACAACCTTGTTACCGATGAACAAATTGATCTCACCAAGCCTTACAAGCTTCACCCACTTCACTATATTGGAAAGATGGCTAAGGAAGACTTTTATATTGTCAAGAAGCGTGCTGACGGTCTTCATTACCTGGTTGCTGCTGCTGTTCCATTCCCTGGAGGTTACTTCACTGTACAAGATAAACTTGGCAAGCATCTTGACATTATCCACAAGGATGTCCCCTATTATCATGAAAAACTTAAGGTATCGATGGAGCGTTGGTTTGCTAGAATGAAGCCTACCGACCATGTCGAGCGTGCTTCATGGTACATTTCTTGGGATCATGAATTGCTTAAGTCAAAGGTTTACACCATCAAGCCCGGTGAGACCATGCCTGAAATTCCTTATGAAAAATTCACCATTCGTGTTGAACGTCAAACCCTCCGTCGTCTTCCCAAGTCTCAAGCCATTATCTTTACCAATCATCCAGTCTTTTATACCATTGATGAGATGAAGGATGAGCCCATGATTCCCTCTATTTTGAAGAAAGTCATTTTGGAAGGCCCTGACAAGATTGTCAAATATAAGAATTTCAAGGTCATTGAAGCTCATATTATGCCTTACCTCGATAGACTCATTCAACGTCAAATCGATCTTGGAATTATCACTGAAGATCAGCCTATTAAAACTCTTCCCACCTATCCTTTTGCTCACTGGGCAGATGTATCCACTGATACTGATGAAGGTTGGAGCAACCCCATGGCATCTGGGTGCCCTGTTTCCCATTAAGCATCTTATTGTTCAAGTTTTCATTTTTTTTTAGTTTTAGTTAATACGCCGAATACAAAGAAATTTACGAAGAGAAAAAAGGATACCTGTAATCAGTCGTTGACCACTAGTTAATAAAAATTTAAAAAGTTGGCAGCTCCAGCTAAAATCTTCGCGTCATCTTTCCAAACTAGCAAAATATATATTGTAAAGGTTTAACAATAAGCCAAAAAACAAGCATTTTGGATACCGTAGTAGCCAGGAATTAGACTAACTATGAAAAGAAAATTCATAGACTTGGAGGAATTCCTTGGAGATTTTCATGATCGATGCTTTCGATACAGTTAAGGATATTATTTTTAACCTCGTTATTAAGAAATGTGTTATCATTTGTCATCATTTGTCAGCTATCATTTCAATATCCAATCAACGTTCTCTAATAAAATGTTCATAATAATTGGAGATTGAAAAAAAAAAGTATCAAAAAAATCTCTACCTCCAGAACGAACAAAAGTACCAAAAAAAGCTGCGTAGATTTAGGCACTTTCAACTTTTTTTTTTTTACTTCTCCTCCAACCATTTTGTCTTCAGTCTTGCCGTTGCAATCTACCAGCGGTCTTACTTATCAGTGCAAGCTAGGCCTTTTTAACTTCTTTTCTTCCTAGTTCTGTCAATTAGATATATACTCTAGGTAAGTCATGATTGGATTTGTGAGAACCTATTCTCGTCAACAAATAGCCAATTGGAAACTGCGAAAATTGAAATTCAATTCCACCACCTTTCTCCTAAGGCTTTATCTCCTGCTAATTTAAGTACTGACTGGTGATTTAGGCTGTTAGTTCATACCTGAAGTCTGGATACGATTTCCAATAATTCACTCATCTCCATACACATACACAACAATGCTCTCAAGAACTCGCCTGCTGAGCACCAGCTTACGCAGCATAAGCCGACTGAATACTGCTTCTCGACAATTCTCTAGATCTGCTATCAGAAATGCCGAAGTTGAGGTTACCATTGATGGAAAGAAGGTTTCTATTGAGGCTGGTTCTGCACTTATTCAGGCCTGTGAAAAGGCTGGTGTAGTCATCCCCCGATACTGCTACCACGAAAAACTTGCTATTGCTGGTAACTGCAGAATGTGCCTAGTTGACGTAGAGAGAGCCCCCAAGCCCGTAGCATCTTGCGCATTTCCTGTCGGCCCCGGTATGGTAGTACGAACCGATACTGAAAGAGTCAAGAAAGCTCGTGAAGGTGTTATGGAAATGATGCTTTCCAATCATCCTTTGGACTGCCCTGTCTGCGATCAGGGTGGTGAATGTGATCTTCAAGATCAGTCCATGAGATACGGAAGAGACCGAGGTCGATTCCATGAAATTGCCGGAAAGCGTGCTACTGAAGATAAGGAAATTGGCCCTCTGATCAAAACTTCCATGAACAGATGTATTCACTGCACTCGTTGTGTTCGTTTCTCTAATGACATTGCTGGTGCTCCCGAATTCGGAACTTCTGGCCGAGGTAACGACATGCAGATCGGTACTTACCTTGAAAAGAATCTCAAGTCAGAACTGTCTGGTAACGTTATTGACCTCTGCCCAGTTGGTGCCCTCACATCTAAGCCTTATGCTTTCCATGCAAGACCTTGGGAACTTAAGAAGACTGAGTCTATTGATGTTTTGGATGGTCTTGGATCTAACATCCGAGTTGATTCCCGTGGTGTTGAAGTCATGAGAGTACTTCCCAGACTGAACGACGAAGTCAATGAAGAATGGATTTCCGATAAAACCCGATTTGCTGTTGACGGTCTCAAAACTCAGCGACTTACTACTCCTCTTATTAAGGTTGGTGACAAGTTTCAAACTGCTACCTGGAACGATGCCCTACAGGCTATTGCCGAAGCCCGAAAGAGCCTCAATGTGACAGGTGATGAGTTCAAGGGTATTGCGGGTGATCTCGTCGAGGTTGAATCTTTGGTAGCTTTTAAGGATCTTGCCAACGCTCTTGGCTCTGAAAATTTGACTCTCGATCAGACTAATGATGGTCTTCCCCCAGCCCATGGTGTCGATGTTCGCTCTAACTACCTTTTCAACTCTTCCATTCACGGAATTGAAGAAGCTGATGTAATTCTGTTGGTTGGTACCAACCCTCGACATGAGGCTGCTGTCCTCAATGCTAGAATTAGAAAGCAATTCCTTCGCTCCGATCTAGAGATCGGTCTTGTCGGTGAAGAGTTTGAATCTACCTTCTGGGTTGAGCATCTTGGTTCAAACGCTTCAGCTTTGGCATCTACTCTTAAGGGTGAGTTTGGCAAAAAGCTTGCTAACGCTAAGAAGCCTTTCATCATTGTTGGCAGTGGAGTTACCGAACACACTGATGCCCGTGCTATCTACAAGACTGTTGGTGATTTCGTTTTGAAACACTCTAGCAATTTCCTCACTCCCGAATGGAACGGTTACAATGTTCTGCAGAGGGCTGCTTCCCGAAGTGGTGCTTATGATGTTGGCTTTGTCCCACCTTCTGCAGAGGTTGCAGCAACAGAACCCAAGCTTCTCTGGCTTCTCGGTGCTGACGAAATCAAGCCTTCCGATATCCCCAAGAATGCTTTTGTTGTCTATCAGGGTCATCATGGTGACCTTGGTGCACAATATGCTGATGTTATTCTCCCTGGTGCTGCCTACACTGAAAAGACTGGTACTTATGTCAATACTGAAGGTCGTGCCCAGATTACTCGCGCTGCTGTCGGACCCCCAGGTGTTGCCCGTGAGGATTGGAAAATCATTCGTGCTGCCTCAGAATATCTTGGAGCACCCCTTCCTTATGAAGACATTTACGAGATCCGCTCAAGAATGGGCGATATTGCCCCTCACTTGCTTCGACACGATGTTATTGAGCCTTCCACCCTCTCTGAGGTTGGATTAAAGACACAACTTGTTGCTGCTAACAAGGGACACAAGGCCACTGATACCAACTTAACTAGGGTCATTGAGAACTTTTACTTTACAGATTCTATTTCACGAAGTTCGCCGACAATGGCTAAGTGTTCTATTGCATTTAAATCCCAACCAGCTGAGGAGGAGCCCCAGGTTGCATTTGGTTAAAACGTTGCTTGATAATAAATAGAAAACAAAAGGAAGATAAAGCAAACCCAAAAAAATAAAATAAAAATTTAAAAAACATACTCCAGTAAAATTTATGTTCATGAAGAGGATAAACAAAACGGTTGAATATTAAATTTAACTGTTTCTCTGCTAATTGTAAATGTTTATATCATTAATTTTAGTTGCATTGTTCCGTTAATGAAAATAGCATGTCGTTGTCAGTCTTGATATTCCTTTCAAGTAAAATTCAATTCATGACGTATCTAGAGTTTTATTCACTTTGAGGATCTATTTTTCCATTCCATGATTTTGCTATAATCGGAAGACAATGAGAAGTATGCGGCACGTTTTTCAGCGCTTTTAGCGGAGTGTCCTGTTGCGGTTTTCAGTTTAATTCCATCCAAGTATAACGTGGATTCAAATACTTCAGTTTCATTCTCATTATCTAGTTGTTTGGTTTCATATTTGACCATTTTTTTTCCAACCAGAGAAGCAAAGTACTTTTTCGGGTTAATAGCAAATGCAGCCTCTTGATCTTTAATAAAATCTAATTGTAGCTTTGCAGAATAGGATTCATTTAATGATTGTGACTCCAGTTGTGATTCTGGCGTGTTTACGCTGCCAGTCTGTGAAGTTGTGATAGGTGGTTCGGCAATTTCTTGACCAGCCTCTGGAGCTAATACCCGAGGAATGTCTCGGCGTAGTTGGGCATATTTATCAATGACTTCCTTTGATTGAAGTGCCTTCATTGCCGCTCGCAAGCCAGCTTCCTTGGCTGTTCGTGCTATTCCTAATGCAAGCACTTCATCTCCCATGCGGCATTCAACATACACAGCTCCATTATTTATAACTTTGGTAGTCACATAAGTCGGACTCATACTAGCAGACCCAATTTTGGTGTAAAGCGCCTTTTTGGCTTCATAGTTTAGTGGTACTGATCCCTCCTGTGCTTGCTCAATAGATGTTAGCATAGGACTGGCCAGCTCTTCAAGCCAAGGTCTAACAATAGAAACTGATTCCGATGAACCACCATGCAAAACCCATAGGCCTCCCACATAAGCTTCGAATACGTCTGCAATATACTTAGGAGTACTGGCAGCGCTGCCTCGACCACCAACAACAGTTTTCTTTGACTCTTTAGGTTCATAAAACTTTAGCATCTTGTCCATACCATATATTTTTGCCCATTCAGACAGAGTATTGTTAGTAATAAGAGCAGTCCTGATATTAGAAAGGTCTCCCTCATGCATGTACGGGAACCGATCATATGTAATAACAGCAATTAACGAGTTAATGATAGAATCGCCTAAAAATTCTAGTCGCTCATTATGGACATCTAGTAATTCCACATCAGTCAAATAAAAGTGCATTCCAGCAACTGATTTGTGAGTAAACACCTGGCGTCGTAAATTCTCGTTAGTGATTTCAGGTAAAGCTGGTGGCCAGCTTGAGACCTTGTTCGATTTATTTATGACCTCTTTTTTTGCTAATGATATCTCCTCCCGCTTACGAGCCCCCGCTTTCTGCTTCGAAATTTCGTCTGGGCCATGAAACTGTGATGCCAAGTCATCTTTGAACGCTTTCAATGGTAAAATGGAAGAAGGGTCTTCATGTCTGCCTGAGCGAACCCCCTCATAAAATGTAATGAGCTTTTCTGTTTTCTCTAAAACCCCCAAATTACTTATTGAGGTGAGGTATTGTGCCAATCGAATTTTAGGAGAGTTTAATAATGCATGGATCTTGGGATCTTTATGGGTATAAACGTCTGGAGTCAAATCTATGATAGTACGAAGTGACTTGCCCAATGAATCCACAGCCTTTTCAACCTTTTGTAAATCTCCAACATTGAGTGTTTTTTCTTTTTTGATAGGCGCACTTAAATGATCAAGAAGAATTTGATCCAGATCAACTGTCTTGCCCTTACTCTCTTTTTTTGAATCATGTCGCTTTGAAGAGCGGCCTTCAATGATAGATGGCCCTCTGCTACTGGACTGATCCAAGGATTGTAATTGCCTTTTATTACCTTTTGATTCCATTTCAACTAACTTAACCAAATATCCTATTTCATTCAAGCAAAAGAACAGGCATGAAAAGGTTGAAGGAACTTTTGGAGAAATCTTTTTGATCATGTGACCGCATCTATCCAAGTAAATTTCACGAGTTGAAATTTTTGCGACTTTCAAATATTTCTCAGGCTTTCTCGACTTCCAGCTGTAGTATTGAACCCTGTTTTTTTTTTTGTTTTCTTGGAATTCATATATTTTCCAGAACGTATATCTTCATTCAGAACTATCTAGCAAAGTTAGTTTGTTCTCTCCACATTTCCAGATTTTCTTAGTTTTGTGTGTCAAGTTATCATCCATCCCAGCTCCGGGTAAATCAAAAAGAACCAACGACATTTGAGAAAATTATTGGAAAAAATCTCACAAAACTCACAAGGAACGTTGAATATTTCACCTCGAATCAAATCACCACCTCTTGAAAGCAAGCACCAATGTCACAGTTTGTAGGAAGGGTATGTATAAATTTGATATAATTTGTCATTATGTTGAAACACTCTTTTTTTTATTTTACCCACTGTCTGTTCTAACAATTTGTTATCCTCTAGACTGGTATCTCACATGCCCGTGTTTGGCATCACATTGATATGGCCAAAGAGACTCGAACTCTTGGTCGTGTTGCCACAGCTGTAGCCCAGACACTCATGGGTAAGCACAAGCCGATATACAATCCTTCTATCGACAGTGGTGACTACGTTGTTGTTTCGAACTGCAACTTTTTGAATATTACTGGACGCAAAATGGACCAAAAAATGTACAGACGACATTCAGGAAGACCTGGTAATTTGCATGAGGTTGTTATGAAGGATATGATGGCCAATAAGGGTGGTGCTGCGCTTTTGAAACAGGCTGTCTCCAAGATGTTGCCAAAAAATAGACTTCGAAAGTTCCGTATGGAACGACTAAAGATCTTCGAAGATTCTCAGAACCCTTATGCCGATAACATTGTTGCCTTCCATGATGAATCTTCTGAGGTTAATAAGATTCTCAAGGGAATCGCCGAGTTGGAGAGTAAATCTGCCAAAAGTTAAATCAGTTCCCTTTCTCGTCATTTCCCTCGCAGCATGTGAATCTCTTAGCTCGTCACATAATTATTGTACATATAAATTCATTCCTTCCTCTCAGGATTATATTCTGTGTCTTATTTTTTCAAC
Source organism: Geotrichum klebahnii (assembly GCA_030570935.1). Lineage (NCBI taxonomy): Eukaryota > Fungi > Ascomycota > Dipodascomycetes > Dipodascales > Dipodascaceae > Geotrichum > Geotrichum klebahnii. The sequence goes on along the minus strand of JAJLWW010000001.1, from coordinate 42,774 downwards.
TCTTACTAGATTTCATTGTAGAATTATTATTGTATTCTCATAGCATTCAGGCTAATAGATGCATGTATGTATTCATGTTATTTCTTTGGGATTCGAGAATTTCCTTACCCTGGATGAATGAACTCAAATGTGAGGATGATATATGTTTCATATAACAATCAAGGTTGGCAATAAACTTATCACATTTCTACGGATATATATTAACCAGTCAAAACGATTTAAAAGAAAAATAATGTAATTTCAATTTCATTGATTGAGCCTAATGTGTTGAATCATAGCTCAAAAACTTTACCTCAGTGATGTGGTGAGACATGAGGGGTGATACAATGACATATATTGCCTTAAAAAAGATAATACGCTAGTTAACAAATATTAGTTTTATGCAGTATACTATAATCTCTTGGGCCTACACTTACTTAAATATTTTTCAATCTCGTCGAATTTGGACACTAACACCTTTAGCTTATTATGACCTCCATGCAAAGTTTTGCTCTAGTACCTTCCAGGTCAGGTTCTGGAAGAGTGCTAGTAAGATCTGGAGGAAATCAAGTAAGTATGAGGCGTCATGGTCCCTCTATTGCTCGAAGACCGAAGAGATCAAGTAGACCTCAGGACTATACGTTTACTAAGAATAAAAACATGAGCAAGAACAGCCTTGTGAAGCTCAAAGGGAAAATCACACGCCACATAAAGCGGACTTTCCCCAGAAATATGGGCTCTCTGTTTTTAAAAGATATTCAACCCACATGGGTTCATTTTCTTGAAGAGTATGGGAAAGGAGATCAAGATTTATCCGACGTAGAAAGGCCCGAATGTTCAAACGATTATGGATTCATGGCACCTCCAGAAGCAGTCAATGAGTCTAAAAGAACTGCAGAAACTAAGAAGTACATTAATAAACGGCGATGGGATTGTACTGATCAATTTTACAGCCTTTGTCATCCCGTGCTTGATGAGTTTAATATTACAGGGATCAGCGTATCGTTACTTGACCGTACAAGACAAGTAGTAAAGTTTTCAATAAATTATCCATTAATGGTGATTTCCAGAAACGTTTCAATTGATGGACATGCCATTCTTTCCAAGGACTCCTTGGTGGTACTTGATGCAAGCCGGGACTGGCGTATGTTATACAATCCTTTGGTTCATGGTCCTCCTTTTATTCGGTTTTATGCAGCTGTACCCTTGAAATCCAAAAATGATATTGTCATTGGGGCTTTAGCTGTATTTGATCCCTACATTAGATGTGCATGCCCGTCAGGCTTGGTTGAAAGTTTGCGAGAATTGGCAATTTCAATTGTTGAATTTGTGGACCAGGCAGCTTCTTCTATTCCTCCCAGAGTATTTTCGTTAAATACCTATGGATCCAAAATTTCAAATGCTTTTGGTATAGATTCAAAAGTAATAAATCGAAGAATGCCTGATACTTTCATAGAGGCCTTGCCCGACACGCATCATCAACTAGGTTTAGACGGATTAAGAAAGCTAAATTGCAATCCATCTATTTTGCATTCATTTGAAATATCTCAGGAATTGATGGAATCTCATAATGCTTTGGCAGCAGTCGAGCGTGCTGCTCAGATTTTAGCCGAAGCATTGGGTCTTAATATTACCTACATTATAGAGATAAGGACAAGCCAGGCATTCATAATACCCAGTGCAAAAGCAGAATTTTTTCAAAATGGAGATGTTTTTGATTTGGAAAACAAGAATTTTCTTGGAGAGTGTATCGAAGAAAATATCAACATAAGACTTTTGGGAGGTATTGGACTACCTAAGGAAGACTTGAAATTTGACCGACAAGTGCATATGCAAGTATTGAATTCCGAGTATGGAATGCACTTTGATAGTTCTGAGTACTTGATGAAACAGCTTTGAAAAATGAAATGCACTAACTTTATTTCTTTAGTAGTAAATCCCCTTATCCCTCAGGGATCTTCATGCCATTCAGAAAATCGTTAGCAAAGCTTTATTTCCGACCAACAGATCAAGAAATTATCCATAATTCAAGTGGGAATAATACCTCTCCAAAATTCCCTTCCTTGTGTTCAGTAGGCAAATGCCGAAAGAGAAGGCTGTGGGATCAGCTTTCTCTCTTTAGTCTATCTACTAGAAGGGATAATCAAGAGTTTACTCAACTGTATAAAACAGCCCCTGTAGGAGCCATAACGGCGCCATTTGATGAATCCAACGTTGCTTCCCTCTACGCTCCTGGAATATTTTGCCCTTTTGAAACAGTCGATAGTGATGTCGATATGGCATCGGAAGAAGAATTAAGTCAAGAAATGGCAAAAATGGGTATCAAGACACCTGTTCCACCTGACGATGATAACCATGAAGTCTTACAAAAAATCAATAATGAGCAAATTACTAAAGATGTGATAAATTTAATGCCCAAGGCCAAGCCCAATTTCCAAGAGCAACACGACTTCCGTGAGGGAAAAATTGGACATGTGGAAATAGATTCAATAAGAGACAAGAAGACTTTGGAATTAAAGGATTTAGGTGTCAAAGTGAAGATCAAGTATGGAGGCTACATAATGGCCGGAGTCTCACATGACCATCGAAGCTTTTCTCCAAGCGATGTAGAGTACATGAAATTATGTGTTAAAGCTTTAGAAAGTTTGTTTGCTTGTAAGTGAGAGTTTTATTGAATGCAAAAGAATAAACAATCGGAATTGAATTCCTAGTATACTACGTCTGTACGTTTTAAAGATCAACATGGTCACAGAGACCAAGTTTTCTTCAATAATATATTTTCCAGAATTATTTGTCAAACTTGTTTATTCCCTCTCAATTTTATTTCAGTTGAATAAAATAAAACGCAATCAATTAAAGAATGAGTTATTTTCAATTGTACCAAGTGTGGCTATGTACCATTGCAATTCAAAGCATCACAATCTACAAAATTGTGTACAATAATTTAACTTAAAGAGTTCATTGATGCTAAAATGTGATTATAATTACTTAGCGTCAATAATTTGGAGTACAAAAGCATGCTTGTATTTAGAATGTGGTCAAAGTCTTTAAATCAGCCAATTAAATATTATGAATTATTTCCACTCTAGGACAGGATGTTTTGTGATGGCATAATACTTGAAAATAAAGGTGTCAGGTGACAAACATCTAACATCCTAAAAATGTGACTGCTAAATTTAATTTAGAAGTTTACAAGTGTTCTGAAATATACCTTGATACCCAGTATTAAATATACTTAATAAATATTTGCTTGAGTATGTTCTCAATTAGGAAACTGCCTGCCAAATAGTGCCTACCCACAGTTACTATTAGGAAAACTAGAGCCCCTATAACCCAAAATCACAGCCAAATTTGCCCTATAGGACTGCTTACACCATACATTGGAAATCATTGAATTTTTTTTTTTTTTTTTTCTCATACTTTTCACTTTTTTCCTTTCCTTTTCCTACCCTTCGTCTTTGTCCATAACTTTCGACGCAATCACCTCGACCGACAAAAGGGATCACATAATAAGTATGTTACTATCTTGATATTTTTAATGAAATGCTCGACCAGTGTTTGAATGAAAGTGAAGCTATTGGAGTAGATGTTATGGATACATGCCAACGAATATGGTTCATTGACGATAGCAATATGCTTGGTTTGCAAACAACTGTCAAGCCAGGACTATAACAAACCTGTTCGGAAATTTGCTGAATATTCCATGTACTCTGATTCATCCTACGATTTCACGAGACTATTCAATCATTTACTTATTCAATTACCTGAATGCTAACATGGTGGTAATAGATCAAAATGCCTAAGAAGAGAGCTTCCAACGGACGTAACAAGAAGGGCAGAGGTCACGTCACCTCTATCCGTTGCTCCAACTGCGCCAGAATGGTTCCCAAGGATAAGGCCATCAAGAGATATGTTGTCAGAAACATGGTTGAGGCCGCTGCCATCCGTGATATCTCTGAGCAGTCTGTTTACAAGGAGTACGCCCTCCCCAAGCTTTACCTCAAGACTCACTACTGTGTCTCCTGCGCCATCCACAGCAAGGTTGTTCGTGTCCGCTCCAGAGAGGGACGTCGTGTCAGAACTCCTCCTCCTCGTGTTCGTTACAACAAGGACGGAAAGAAGATTAACCCCACTGTTGCTTCCAAGGCTGCCTACTAAATTTGTCATTGACATAACAAAAGTAATGAAAAAGATTCTAGTATGAGCTTTCTTGTATAAAAATGAAAAAAAAGTTAAAAATGCAAAATGGCTGATATATCTGTAGATTTGTATTCACACTATGATTTTCTAAATCTTGTGAATTAGACGGTGTATAGGGAAGGCTTGAATGCAGACAACACCCGGATCAATAGTAATTAATCGTTAATTTGAACGCTCTAGCTATAGTTCAACGTAGATGTATGATTGATATTCCTCATGGTTCAAACATGTCCATTGATTTTTAAGATTTCTGTGGAAGGCTTAAATCAACTCAAATTTCATTCCTGTTGTATGGGAACTTAATAATTTCCCCATACTTTCCCCATATTGTGTCTCGATAGACCAAATCAATTAGAATTAAATGCCGATATTCAAGATCAAATAAGATAACTCACATTCACCACAAATTCAACTACCTTTAAAGATCTAATTAGAAATTTGAACATTTTGAACATGTCGACTACTTTCTCATCCTTGATAAAAGCGTAGGAGCAATTGCAATCAAAGGTTATAGGTATAAAACTATTCTTTGACTTAACAAACAAAGAGGGAATATTGAATTGGTAGAACCAGAAGAATGAATGAGGATGCTAAAACTGACTCTGGATGAACGGTCGAAGAGCAGCTTCAAAGACTGGTCTAGGTCCTAGCTACCAGAGCTTTTGTATAACATGAAAGTCAAGATTTAGCTTTTGTTATGTTATTATTTTTCGAAGAAACATATTCAAGAAAGACCATGATCAAAAAGTCTAAAATAAATGAATAACCTAGCTATAAGAAATGAATCTTGAGCCAGCTGGAAGGCGTGACATTGCGACATGAAATGCAAAAATATTTCATTAGATATCATTAGTAAAGCCCGTTACCGGAAGTTAACGAACAAGCTTTTCCACAAGTCTTTGCGGAGATTTGGTCTTGCCCTTTCTCCCAAAAGAGTATTAGCACGCGGCTTAATTAGGCTATCACACGTAATAATTTTCTCCAATCAATGTATTCAACGACTTTGACATAGTTCAGTCTGATATTTCATTTTGTTTGATACTTTCAACTCACTACCATAAAGAAGTTTAAGAAAAAAAAAATTCAAAAAGAATGACTGTCTCGACATCTGGAAAGCCTCAAGTTCTCATCGTTGGTGATGTCGACACCGACACAGCTGCTTTTAAGGACTTTGAGCAGACTTTTGATTGTACTGTAAGATCAAAATTCACTACTTGTCGAGACCAAACTAACATTTCCTAATAGTTTTATACAATTACTACTAAGGAGCAGTTTCTCACAGATATGGAAACTGTCCACAAGGATATCCAAGCTATTTGGGCCATGTGGTTTGGCTTTATTGTAAGTTTTTGATCCTTGATCCTCATATTACTTATTCTAACTATTCAGCCTATCGGTGGTATGAAAGGAGACCTAATTGATGCCTTACCGAAATCACTTAAGATTATAGTTTCTTGTACCGCTGGTTTTGATTCTTATGATGGCCCTGCTCTTGCTAAGCGTGGTATTGTGCTATGCAATTCTCCAGGTCTTGCAGCTGGCCCTGTTGCTGATCAAGTGCTCTACGTTACCTTATCTCTTTTCCGCTACTTTCAAATATTTGAGAGATTAGCTAGAAAACATCAACATATAATTACTTGCCGAACAGCTTTAATGTATCCTGAATGGGATTTGGAAACAGGCCAACCAAAATTACATCAGACAAACAAAAATGACCCAACATACGATGCCGAAGCTGATGTAGCTCCTAAATTTTCTTTTGGTGAGATAGTTTCTGGACGTTTTGTACGCCAACCTCGAGGGCATGTTGCTGGCATTATTGGGTTTGGCGCTATTGGAAAAGAAATTGGTCGCAGACTTGACTCTATTGGAATGAAGATACATTACACTAAAACCCGCCCTCTTAGTGAGCAGGAGGTTGCATCATTAGGGTATCCAGTCACTTTTCATGAAACTGCTGACTCCTTATTCCCCCACTGTGATGTTTTGGTACTTGCTTGCCCATTGAATGCCCAAACTCGTTACATTGTAAATGAAAAGTCACTTGCATTACTTCCACAGGAAGCCAAGATTATCAATATTGGCCGAGGAGGCTTAATCGATACTAAGGCTTTGCTCCACTCTCTTAAGATTGGCCATATATCAGGAGCAGGTCTCGATGTTTTTGAAAAGGAGCCTATAATTGATGCAGAACTATGCGACAGATGGGATATCATCATCACTCCTCACACTGGTTCTTCTACAGTCGAAACAGTTGAAAAATCTGAAAAGAACTGCATTGACAACATTTACAATTCCATTTTTGGCGATGGAAAATCGTTGACAAGAGTTAATTAGATGGTATAAAGTTTTGAAGGGCCTTGTACTTTTAGAAATGGTAATATGGTAAACATTATCGATCTGTGAAGCAACTTGCAGGGCTTTATTTTTACATCAAGTGTAGTTTTGTTAGATAGTTCAGTATAGAAGATCACTATAACTTAAATATTTATATCTGCCTTGTATTACATTATATACTTATAGACACTCATTTTACCTTGGGTTTAATTCCGCTAACCATTTCATCCTTGGAAATCAAATGGCCAATGGTTTCGATATGACTGAGAAGAGTAGAAATATTGTGACTCCACTCATTCAAAATCTCGTTGCTATCCTTAGGCTTCGCAAAAGTCACAATTCTCTCAGGTCGGTTAATTCGAGCATAAATAGTTCCTTGGGTAACAAGCTTTGAAATGAACTCCTCCGTCTCCTTTTCAGAAAGATCCAAGAGTTTGTTGAGTTTTGATGTTCGGATTCGTGTGTAATACTTGGAGATCACTCGGATGTTATGCTCAATTACTCGCTTTCTAAAATCATCCCATCGGGCCTTTCCTTCTGCGTTGCTCAAATCAAAAACAGGAGTTTTTTGAAGGGGAGGACCATAAATTTCGGCAACCTTAGGCCAGCGCATTAACTCATCAACAGTGAAACATTTAATGAGCTCATTGTGAACAGGTAAAGATTGCAGTCGACTATCAGATGCAATTTTGTGAATGAGATCAGATTGCAAGTTATCATAAGGTGCAAGCGTAATAAAATAAACAATGTTTTCAAGGGCATCCTTCCACTTCGATTCATCTTCAATGACACGAGGAGTATCATAAACGGCACGATAATGCTGACATACCTCAAGGTATTGAGAGTTGTGTAATGAAATCTTAATCAAAAGCTCGTAGTAACGAAGCTTGAGATCATGAACTTCCTCTTTATTAAAGTACCGGGGAACAATCTTACGACTCAAAATTTGAGCTTGAGTAAAATCTCCTTTCTTGATGTATAACTGAACTTGTTCCAAAATAAATCCCGTCTTTTCACGGATATCCATGGAACCATAGGTTTCGACCTGAAGTTCTCCTAAAATCTCAGTAGCGGCATCAATATCTCCCTGCTCTTCTCTAATATGGGATAGAGATCTTGAGACACGAGCTCGCTCAACCTCCACATAAATCTATATCTAGAGTTAGATTGCTCTATTCGCATCAACATAACATTACATACCTTTCCTTCAGTGACAGTTCGGATATTCTCAATTGTCTCAATTTTTGTATCCAAATCTGGAGATTCGTCTAGATATTTGATGACTTCCTGAATCATGGTTGTAATAGCTTGTTTCAACTGCCCATGCTTCTTAGAAAGCAGCTGTACCTGCTCGTTCATCAATTTCCAGTTACCAGACTTTCGTGTCAGATTTACAATATTAATCAACACTCGTTTTGATGAAGAAAGATCAGAGGCCTAAGTAATGTTAATATTCTTGCCACTAAAATAAGGAACCGATCTACTAACCTGTCTGGTCTGCTTCTCTAGCGAAAGGAGTTGGTCAAGAGCAGTTTGAAAATCATTCTGATGAGCTGTTAGTATAGGTCAAACTATAAGATCATTCTTAATTCTTACTTTTGCAAGTTCATCAATCTGTGGAAGCTCCTTGTCCAAGATTTCGGTGAAATCTTTCTCGGCCTTAATCAAAGTCTCGTCAGACATGGTATGTATCAATTGGCAAGATAATAAATAGGTGGCTCAAAAGTAAAAGCACTTATGATAAGATAATGAAAGGCTTGACGTCTAAATGTGTAACAGACAAAGATGAAGGGAGGGTTTGAAAGAAGAAGGGTTGTTTAACAAAGCTGAACACCAGGTACTTGGGTTTTGGTGGCACTTCAATGGCGTTTTAGTGACTGGGAGAGAAAGCTAAGTGCAAAGCTGTTGTGACATTTATGTTTTAATAATATATTAGTCATCATATTCATAAATAAAATTACGGATCTAACTTCTTCAATTTGAAGGTTGAACTTGACATGGCAGACTGCCACTAATAATTCTTTTTTAAATACAATGTCTGGAATCAATTACTGGATTTCAGACAATTTACAAGAGGTATGCTATATCTGCAGATGTCAATTATTTTGATTTCTAGTTAGTACTAACCTTGACTTCTCTAGATTTTAGGTGCAAGCGATGAGTATACAATTGATTTTTGTGTCGCCTCAGCAAAATCAGCAAAATCATCAAACCAACTCTTAGACGTTCTGAAAAATGTTGGTTTGCCTAACAATTTGCGAACGAAAGAATTTGGTGTGTCTCTTTTCAATCGTATTCACCCTGGTTCAATAAGTGAAAAGCCCAGTTCTAGCAACAACTCTGGTGGAAAATCTTCGAAACGATATGAATTACTATTAGATGGTTCCAATGAAGATTTGGCTTCCGACATAGCTTTACGGAGCTCCAGGAAAAGGGCAACCCAAAAAAGAGACAACAATGAAGAATCGCGAACCTCCAAAAGGAATTTGACTAATAACGAATCTCAAAAGAGGCGACGAAGAGACTCATCAACATCTGAGTCTGAGCCCGAATCCAACGATGATCTTAATGAATCTGGAAGCAAGCATGCTCGCACATCAAGCCCTACAGAAACAGGAGAAGTTATATCCACATCAAGCCATAACTTCAACGATGTATCCGTGGATATGGATAAAGACAAACGTGAACGTGATGAATTTGCTGGTCGCCTGAAAAATAAGGATAAGACCTCGAATAAGTCAGTTGACAATCATTCTTTAAAAACACAAGAACAGATCAACCGAGATAAAATTGCAAACGATGTTGAAAACAACCGAAACGAAATTCAAAATCTCCGAACAATAGCACGACAAAAGTATCTTACTAAAAGAGAGGAAGAAAAATTGTTTCTGCTTGAAAAAGAAGTCTCATATTTAGAGGATATGGTTAAACAGCATGGCTGGGACAATTTATCTAAACGAGAGCAAAAGGAAATATCTTACAAACGAGAAATTCTTGCTATAGCTCAAGAGCGAAAGGATATCGATGATGGCCAGGACGGATATAAACTTCCTGAAGATTACTTAACGGAGAAGGGGAAAATTGATAAGAAACGAAAAGAAGCCGTTCTTTATCAACGGTATAACGAAGTGAATAATAAAAAAAGTCAGCATACTACCGATTTAGACTCGTGGGAAGACGAACAGCGCGGCCGAGCATCAATCACATCTGGCTCTAGGAAAAAGACTGTAGAACCCGAAACTGAAGAATATGAATATGTGTTTGATGCTGCTCAAAATATTGACTTTGTCACTGATGCAGTTTCAACAATGACAAAAGAAGAGATGCAGTTACAAGAGCGAATACGCGAAGAAGAAAAACGAATACAGTCCATTGAAGACACTAGGAAATCATTACCAGTGTATGCCCATCGGACAGAAATATTAGCTGCTATAAAAGAATATCAGGTTTTAATTATTGTTGGTGAAACTGGATCAGGCAAAACGACACAAGTCCCACAATTTCTTCATGAAGCTGGGTATACAGCAAACGGCATGAAAGTTGGATGTACTCAGCCTCGAAGAGTTGCTGCCATGTCTGTGGCTGCTCGTGTTGCAGACGAAGTTGGATGTAAGCTGGGAAATGAAGTAGGATATACCATTCGTTTTGAAGACAAGTCTTCAGAAAAAACTGTAATCAAATACATGACGGACGGAATGCTTTTACGAGAATTTTTAACTGATCCGGAATTGTCCACCTATTCGGCAATCATGATTGATGAAGCTCATGAGAGAACACTTCATACAGACATTTTATTTGGTCTTTTGAAAGACATTGCTCGATTTCGACCTGAATTACGGCTTTTGATTTCTTCAGCGACGTTAAATGCTAAAAAGTTTTCTGAATATTTTGACGATGCTCCTATTTATCAAGTACCAGGCCGTCGATTTGATGTTGATATTCATTACACTAAACAACCTGAAGCCAATTACCTACACGCTGCAATTACCACTGTATTCCAAATTCATACCACACAAAAGAAAGGCGATATTTTGGTGTTTCTCACAGGCCAAGACGAAATTGAGATGGCTGCAGAAAATTTGGAAGAGACTTGTAGGAAGCTGGGCAATAAAATCCCTGAAATGGTTATTTGCCCTATCTATGCCAACCTCCCTCCAGAGTTGCAAGCACGGATTTTCGATCCGACTCCGGAGGGTTCTCGCAAAGTGGTGCTGGCTACGAATATTGCTGAAACATCAATTACAATTGATGGCATTGTTTTTGTTATTGATCCTGGCTTTGTGAAGGAAAATGTATACAACCCACGTACCGGTATGGAAAGTCTAGTTGTTACTCCCTGTTCCAGAGCGTCTGCAGACCAACGTGCAGGACGTGCAGGCCGTGTTGGCCCCGGAAAATGCTTCAGGCTTTTTACCAAATGGGCTTTTTACAACGAGCTTCCTGCCAACACTACTCCAGAAATTCTTCGAACAAATCTTGGTAGTGTGGTACTTCTTCTCATGTCTTTGGGTATTAATGATATTCTAAACTTTGACTTTTTAGACCCGCCTCCTAATGATTCATTAATAAAAGCTCTAGAGCTTCTTTATGCACTAGGAGCTCTCAATGATAGAGGAGAGCTTACTAAACTTGGCCGGCAAATGGCTGAATTTCCCACTGATCCTATGCTTGCAAAAACTATTCTTGCGAGTGACAAGTATAATTGTGTTGACGAAGTGTTATCCATCGTTGCAATGCTAGGAGAAGCTTCCTCTTTATTTTTCAGACCCAAAGACCGAAAGTTTCACGCTGATAAAGCTCGAGAGGCGTTTACACGACCAGGAGGAGATCACCTAACATTGCTTGAAATCTGGAATCAATGGATTGATACTGATTTCTCGTACCAATGGGCGCAGGAAAACTTTTTGCAATTCAAATCATTAACTCGTGCCCGAGATGTTAGGGATCAGCTGGCAAGACTTTGTGATCGTGTTGAAGTTGAGGTAAGAAGTGGGGGTTCAGGAGGAGAGCGCTTGGTTAATATTCAAAAAGCTATTACTGCAGGATTTTTCCCTAATACTGCCCGTCTAAACAAATCCGGGGATAGTTACCGTTCTGCCAAAACCAATCAAACTGTTCATATTCATCCATCTAGTGTATTGTTTGGTCAAAAACCTAGATGGGTTATTTACTATGAATTAGTTCTCACTTCAAAGGAGTTTATGAGAAATTGCATGCCATTGCAGCCGGAATGGCTAGTAGAAGTTGCCCCCCATTTTTACAAGACGAAAGAACTGGAAGACATGGGAGGGACAGGGAAAAAAATGCCCAAGAATAGTTAATTAGTTAGTGTATTTAGATATTTCTTTTCAAGGCAAACCAGTCTAATAGCAAATTATATTTATTTATTTATTCAACGCATGCATTTATAGAAAATTTACTTTAATTTATCACACTCAACTTGATGGACCTTTGCTCTTAAAGATTACTCAGTACCTTTGGGTTTCAGGATCAGTTTGAATATTTTTGAACCATTTAAAAGAGAAGAAGTAGATGAGTAAATTTTATTAGCTACAATATAACTACGATCTTTTGGGGTCAAGGAATCAAATTTACAAGGACAATAATATTCCGATTTCAGACCAATTAAATAACAGTAGTGTCCCTACATTACATTTCTTTGTAAATTGTAAAATTGAATGAGAACCCATAAACATAGAAACTAAAAAGAAGATCGAGATCTACGACACCAGCCGGATTTGAACCGACGCGGGAGAACCCAAAAGATGCCTGAAAATTCAAGTCTTTCGCCTTAACCACTCGGCCATAGTGCCAGATAGTATAAATGCTACTAAATGGACTATTTGACCATATTGATTACCTTTTATGCAACTAATTTTGGTTGGTATTAAAAGGATTTTAATGCAATTCTTATCGCTGTATCTATTAGTTAAAAGCAGGAAGTTCAAGGATTAATTGAAGCCTTTTTGGCGATATGATTGTGAAAATTACGATGTGATAAAAATTACTGGAGGAAGGTACTAAGTCAATTAGATTTTAGATTTTATCAATCTAGGTTATGCAAATGTATTTTCAAGCTAATGAAACATTTGAAACAGAGTCCTCATTTTTTATAAACCGTTCCGACGTTTTTCTTTTTTTAAAATGCAAAAATTTTGAGACTTGAGATTGCTTGGACGCCATTTTTTATGAAGACAAAATGTACAAGTTTAAAGATATTATATGAATTTAACCCCAACATGTAGAATTGTTTTTCACCGTCTTATTGGTAACTAATTTGATCATTATGCCTCTTTTTTTGTTTTCGCAGTACTTGTTCTATTATTGAGGTACCAGGGTCTTGGGCATATTATACTGGGATAAAAAGTTTCATCAACAAACCGGTTCAGCTCCATAGTTGATACTAGCTGTCTTTTGCTGGAATGGAAACATAATATTCCGATTTTACATGAAATCTTGTATTTATTCTCAAGTGTCAATGTATATTCATGGGAAGTATTGAGTCAAGTGGATTCTAAGGCTTTATATTGGAGTTGAGCCAAAACCGGATAACTCTCAGCTAACACATGATAACTAGCTTTGCTGACTTTATTTGATATTGTTGTTTTGTTAGGCATTTCAATTGTAAGTGAATTGATTTCTGTTTGACTATACTATCTGAAAATGAGTACAAATTTGAACATCACTTTTCACTGTATACTGTGAATATCAATTATTTTAAAAGTATGAGAGTACCACCTACAAGTATAGTGTAAAATATAGCGCTAGGTACTCTTGATTGAATATCCAATTGGAAGTCTATTGTTGGGACCTGCCAAAGATGGCATATGTTTGGTTTAAAGATGTATTCATGTTTGACTGTATTCTTGACAGACACAATATTACATCTATTTAATGTCAGACAAATAACTCAAGTCTATTATTACATTCTGAATAGTGTCTGAGTATTGTCACCAGTTGTCAACTCTGTAAACACTGATTTACCAGCATGCTTTGTGACACTTTGGGCATCCGTATACTTGATACAGGATACCCTTTTGCTTTATTTCATTCTATCATTTTTTGATTCTACAATTTAGTATTTTATTAGGTACATCTAGGTCTCAGTTATATAAACTGTTCATTCTTTATACCATAATTCAAGAGACTTGAGTTTCAGATATCAATTCAGATACTGGAAAAACTCAAACTCAAGATAACCAAGTATTTCTTTCATTAGGTTTTTTTTGCATTTCACATTATACCACTCTATTTCTATAAATTTATATCACCACACTTGAAAGTTATAACTAAACTAAACAATACCTATTTTTTTAAATGGCAACTGATTTGTGGAATTTAGCACCTGCATAAATCGCCTTATCACCTAACGACTCTTCAATACGAAGAATCTCGTTCAGCTTTGCTAGACGCTCTGAACGGGCAGGAGCACCTGCCTTGATTTGACCTGAACGAAGGCCGACTGCAATCTCGGCAATGGTGGTGTCTTCGGTTTCGCCTGATCTGTGGGAAACCATGACACCCCAGCCGGCGGCATATGAATCCTTTGCAGCTTGGATTGATTCAGTAAGAGTGCCGATTTGGTTAACCTTGAGAAGCAAAGCGTTGGCAGCTTCCTTTTCAATGGCTGTCTTGATACGAATAGGATTAGTGACGGTTAAGTCATCACCAACAATCTGGGTCTTGTCAGCAGCCTTGGTGTAGAAATGGGACCAGGTCTCCCAGTCGTCTTCAGCAAATGGATCTTCTAAAGAAACAATGGGGTACTTGTCCATGAGTGACAGGTAGAGATCAGCCAGCTCTTCTCCAGTAAGCCACTTTGAAGGATCCGACTCCGGGTTCTTGAAATCCAGATCGTACTTGCCGTCCTTGAAAAATTCAGACGAAGCAGCGTCAATGGCAATTGAGACCTTGCCGGTGTATCCTGCCTTTTCAATTGCATCGGTAATCAAGCTAAGAGCCTCGTCAGGAGTTTGAATATTGGGGGCAACACCACCCTCATCACCGACATTACCAGCGGATGTGCCGTACTTCTTCTTGGCCAAGGACTTGAGAATCTGGTAGACTTCTGCTCCAGCACGCATGGCCTCAGAGAAAGTTGGGAAGTCAAGGGGAACAATCATGAATTCTTGGATGGCAAGACGGCCACCTGCATGGGAGCCACCGTTCAAAACGTTTTGGAAGGGTACAGGAAGTACGTAGGGAGCAGGGGTTTCAGAGAGCTCAGCGATATGCTGATAAAGAGGAACACCTTTATGGGCAGCACCTGCCTTTGCAGCCGCGAGGGAGACACCAAGAATAGCATTAGCGCCAAACTTTGACTTGTTGTCAGTTCCATCAAGCTTGATGAGAAATTCATCAACAGCCTTTTGGTCTACAACATCAATGTTGGCCTCAATGAGAGCGGGTGCAATGATGTCATTGACGTTGGAAACAGCGGTCAAGACACCTTTTCCACCCCACTTGGACTTGTCCTTGTCACGGAGTTCCAGGGCTTCGTGAATGCCTGTAGAGGCTCCAGAAGGAACAATGGCACGGAACAGACCCTTTTCAGTTGTGAGATCAACTTCGACGGTTGGGTTACCGCGGGAATCGTAGACAGAACGAGCGTGTACTTTTGTGACTGACATTTTAAGGAAAAAGTTAATAGGTGAGAGTTTATTGACGAAAGGAAGATTAAACAGGATCAATGTGAATATTTATACCGTTTTCAATGGCTTGAAATAAATCAAAAACAGGGGGATAGTGCTGGCATTTTCACCCCTAGCCATTTGGTAAAAAAAATATGGTGATGATTTACGCAGGTACGTTACAGTAACGAAAAACGAAGTTCCCTGGCGTTGGGTGGGCTTAAGTTAGGAGACTCAAAACAAAGTGACTTTGCATTGGATTCAACAACACAAGATTGAGCGTTACAAAGTGGTATCGAGTGTGCTGTTGAGCGTTACAAAGTGGTGTAGAGTGTGCTGTTGAGTGTTGTATAAGGGAGTGTGGTAGCGGTGGCAGCGACTTGTGCCAAAAAAAGAGTACAAGTGGGGTCCTACTTGAGTGGTTTCTACTGAAGCTACAAATGACATGGAATGATCTGCTCATTATATATAAATATATATATAAATTTCTAATCCGTCACTAAACACGAATTTCACAGAGATTCGTGGACAGACAGAGCGATATTTCAAATTTTTTTGAATAAATGGTTTTGTGTTGAATCAAGAATGGTCTAACTGCGGCTCCAGTGGTAATTACAATGAGGATTTTGTAAATGGAGATATACCCAAATCCAGCCATGACAAAGGTTAGTTGAGTTAGACCTAATTCACATTTTTCCTTGGACATTTGTTTTAGTAAAAGAAAGACAGAAGAGAAGAGAGAAAGAAGGTTAGTACATTGGTTTTAGTATACATTTTTATTTTATTTTTTCAATTGATGTCAAGCGGACCACACGCAAATATTTTCATTGTCCGTTTTGTGAGAACCTGTAACCATCCGTAATAATAATAATAATAATAATAATAATAATGATAATATTTTTTTGACTTGTAAGAACAGACAAACTCAATGGATATGTTAATGCCGTTCCAAGTTATTGATTGGCATATTCCCATGAATAAAGCGGCCAACACTTGAATATATCCACCAGAAACGTATGTGGGTGATGCGGATAGAAGGGACGAAAGGCAACGTATATTTTTCGTCATGTAATATATAATACTGTATAAAATAATATCTGCCTGGTTATCTCTAATTTTCACTAATTTTCACTGATTTTCACTGATTTTCACGTATAGACCAATCCAAAGTATACTGAAAAAGACAAAAACAAGGTAAAAGTATCATAACCGACCATCGTGAGCTGTAGTAGAAGGATTTTATTGTGTCTGTTTTAAGTAAAACATGTGGGCAGCCTTGCAAATAATAAAAATTAATTGTAATTAAAAGAAAAAAAAAGGTTGGAACAGGGTTTTCAGGGCCCTTGGGATTAATCAGAGGCTTTTGCCAATTCCGTATTCTTCTTTTTATTCTTACGATTATAATTATTACCTTGTACTGTATATACAAAGGTATTTTTATTTTGCATTACGGACCAAATCCAGTGCCGTTGAATACAAGTATATATTTCTAATACTGGGTGCTATCAATAATTGCGAGTAAGGTGTATAGCGTATAGTTTGACAGTGTACAGTTTGAAAGAGCGTATAGCTGTTAGTGTTGGTGTTAATTGTCGCTTGGATTGTATCTGAGGTACGCTCAGTAGCGACTAAATAGACAATTACCATTTGAGCATTTGTACTTTGTGGTGTGCCAGCATTGTCGGGTAGGGCTGTCCATGTCTCGCTTGTCTCGCTTGTTTTGCTTGCGTCGCTTGTTGCCATGGCCGTATACAAGGCATGAACTTGAAGTAAACTTGCTATAGAACAAAATAATAATATATAAAAAGAACTAAAATCCTTCATGAGCTGTTTGGGTGAGTTTGCTATAAAGTCGACTTTAGTTAACTTTGCTATAAATTAGCGGGAATTCTCATAGTGGGCATTTTGTGTTTTGAGAGAGAGAGAGAGATGGCTTTGTCTAGATATTAACAAAAGGGCATTGCATTGGTAGAGAGCCGCCAATTCTAGAAACTTTGGTCATAAAGAAAAGAGACAGTGCGTAGAGCCCAACAAGATGATGATATTTTATTTGTACGATAGGTCTAATATGACAGGGACAAGAGCAGCAAGCATATGACCTAAAAGGCAGTGCACAGAAGACAGAAGAGGATACAAAAGAAGTTGCAACTTATTATTATTATTATTTGGGTGTTGATATTATATTTATTATTATATTTATTATTATTAATTTCTTTCTCTGGTGGAAGGCGGCAGTGTTGAACCAAGCAGGGTTATGAGGTGATGAATGAGGCGATGAATGAGGTGATGGACTGTGAAGTGATGAATGAAGCGATATTAAGAGAACAATAGTAGATGATTGGAGGTAGGATAAGATGATATGATAATGATTAGGCAACTGATTGTGATCAGAGGATCAAGGAATTGATTTGAATTGAACTGAATTGAATTGAATTGATTTGATTTGAGTTGAATCGGATTGTAATGAGAGATGCGAGATTTGAGCCATGTAACGTGACCATGCTAGGTTAGGGTCGTTTAGTCACATGCGAGCGTGTCTTAGCTAAGCCAGCCGGTGATTGATAGCAGCCATGTATGCATAGGGTTATGGTAGGGTTATGGTGACCGTTAATGAGAAAATGGAGCCGAGTGCCATAGATGTACTCGGCTCTAAAGCCACAGAGGAGGACGCAAACGGAGCCAGCGGAGCCAGCGGAGCCCAAAGGTAGGTGAAATAATTAAGAGAAGAGGAAAATGAAGTCAAGTAGAAACTGTTGGCCATATAATTTTTGCAGTGAAAAGGCGTTTATTATTTCTCCTTTAAAAAGCTTTTTATACATGCAAAAGAGGATCTTGGCATTATCCTACAATTAACAGCAATCAAATGAATAAATAAAATAAATGAAATAAATAAAAGAAATAAAATTATGGGGCATGGAACTACCTTCAACTTGGAGGTCACTCAGAGGCTTCAAATTGAGGATGAAATACGCGACCAGTGAGTGAGTGTGACGTGATGTAATCATTATGTAACATTCACATAGAAATTCCACCTTTCTACCATATCAAATCTTCATGATATAGATGAATATCCCGTCTCTTGAAGTCTGCTCATTTTTTATTTAGTTCTAGTAAACAGTAAACAGGTGTTTAATGCACCAATGGCCAAAATTGACTAAAGTCTAGATAGACCATATATATTAATTCAGTGCTGAACTGTGTGATGCAAATGTCCTAAAATAAACAACAAAACCACAAGTGAACAACGTAAAGAGTGAAGTAACGGCTTATTGTGTCTAACCCACACTAAGGGCAGTTATATTCTTGGTTGTATATTTATTTATATAGTGCAGTGTCGCTTGGGTTCAGGTTGAAATGCAAACAGCCTATACGGGGGTGAGATGCTGCACTTTGTACTTTGCACTTTGTAGCGACTGATGGAATCAGAATTGGTTGTCAAGAGTCGTGACATTTTGAATTGTTTGGTTTAAAATGCACAAGCAGCAGTACACGCAAGAAGCACGTCATGTAAAGTAAAGAAGTAAATAAATAAATAATTAAATAAATAAATAAATAATTGTTACATGGAGAGCAGTTCGTTTAATTTGGGTGAGACGTGGTCGAGGATTAGAAAAAGGGTAAAGATCAAGATTCAGATCAAATCAGATCATATACAAGTAGAAATCATTTTTATTAATTTATTTAATTTATTTACTTTAACTTTACACTTGTCAAAGACCAGTCAAAATAATAATAACAATAATAATAATAACAATAATAATAGTAATAAAAATAATGGTAATAAAAATAATAATAATAAAAAGCCATAGATCTGTGAGGAAAGGGGTCAACAGTCGCACAAAACAAAATAAAATAATAAAAATAATTATTGACCAGGTCTAATTAAGGGAGAAAGAGGAGGAGAAGGTATAAAAAAAAAAAAAAGATACATCTGAGAAGATAAAAAAAATACATAAAGAGAAAAAACAACAGAGAATAAAAAGAGACAAGAAAGAAATAAAAAAATAAAATAAAATAAAATAAAAAATCAAAGCAAGCAGTAAAAGCGTCAGATAGGGTCAGATGGACAAGAATAAGAACTAAACACCGTTCATGTCTCCCCAGGCTTCCATCCGCTCGTTTAAAGACCAATGGTGCATCGAGACAGCTGCTTAATAGTGGTATTATCTATGGCGGACTTTGTATTCGTCTGGATATTGGTCCACCATTGTCTATTGCTGGGCATAATAAAGTCAACTGGAATAAACTCGGTGATTATACGTGGCGGCCGGCCTGCAACTGTGGCTCTATAAGTAACATAGTTCAGCGCAATATACCCCGAGTCCTGGGGCTGCGCGGTAAACAGCAGCGTAATGTTTTGCTTGCCTGACACCAGAATCTGCATCTTGGTGCCAGCGGGGTGCTGAGAAGACCGGCGAGAGTTGTACCGAGTGCTTCTCCTTTGTATCCGTTCCCGTCGAATCTGGCGAGTACATTGGTCGAGAAAGTGCGACTGGCTGTCTCGGTCGTTGTCATCGGTGAAGGTAGGACACAGCTGGTAAAAGGAGCTGGACGAGATCTGTTGCACTCGCCCGTCAGCAAAATGCTCGACCCAAATGGAGTCGAATGGATGGTTGTACATCCAAACAGCGAGATCTTCTGAATGAGGCGACTTCATCGTGTGTGTGTGTGTGTGTGTGTGTGTGTGTGTGTGTGTGTGTGTGTGTGTGTGTGTGTGTGTGAATATGATGAGTTAACGAGGGTTCGAGAGGTCAAGAGGCGAAATGTGAATGAAATGAAATGAAATGAAATGTGAAATGTGAAATGTGAAATGAAATGAAATGAAGTGTGAAATGAAATGTGAAATGAAAGGTGAAATGTGGAAAAGGTGATACAAAGAGGAGGAAGAGAAATGAAATGAAGAGAAATGAAATGAAATTAAAGAAGAAACAAGAGGATATAAAAAGAAAGTGAAAAATCAAAGAATATATAAATGAAAATATAAAATGATATAAAAGAATATATAAATGAAGAAAATCAAATAAAATCAAATAAAAGTAAAAAATATTTTTTATAAAAAAGTAAAATAGAAAAATAAAAATAAAAAATAAAAAATAAAGAAACAAAAGAGAAAACCATATTATTTAGGGCAAGGGCTTGTGTGAATTTTAAATGGCATCAAAAATAGCAGACACTTTCACTCACAGAACAACAAAAAAAGCTGAAAAAAGTCTCGTGCAGATAAAAATAGAAATTCTCCAAAAATAAGTGACGTCATTGAACCAAACTGAACAACGAATGTGAAAAGAAATGAATATCATCACCAACAACAACATCAACAACAATAACCTTCACCTTCTTCTTCTTCTTCTCTACAATTAAAATTGAATTTAAACTTCTCAAGATTGATTAACCTCATCGTCTCTTGAAATAATAATAATTATAATATCAATTATAATAACAATTAGAATAATAAAAATAATATTATTATTTACTTTCAATACTGGTCTCTTGGTCTCGCCTTCATTCTATGCAACTGGTCCCGAGCACCCCGTCGTTCGTTGTTCTGCGTTCCTATGCTACGCTACCACTCCCTCCTGATCCTTGTCGCCTATATACCGGGATATTGACTATCTTGGATATCTTGGACGCTCAATCCTCAGTAAAAAAGTAACATTTCCTTTCATCTAGACGTTCCATCAACATGTTCCATCAAGTTACTTGTAAACCATTTGTAGAATTGAACCCACCTTGTAACAATTTTTATATGTTACTTCGAGTCTTGAGAATACACTCGTACACTCGTACTTGTTTTCATGATCCTTGAACCATTCTTCGATCGTCAGCATCACCCCCCTAAGCACCTACTCCCGCAATTCCAAAGAAGAAACTAAATTATGGGGATTTTAAGAACATGGCCCCTCCAAAAACATAATAAAAACAAAAACTAATTTGAAAACAAACAGATAACGTAGTGGACCTCCCTCAGACAAATGTCTCTCTCTTTCCTCTTCATATACAATAGATGAAAGAACAATTAAGCATAAACCCAAAAAATACAATAAACCAAGAAATGGGAATCATGTACTAAAGAGAACTTGTAATACGCATAGTAGAAATGTAATACAGACAAATATTAAATCAACTCTTGCCTTTCCACTCTTCTCTATCTTCAGCTTAGTCTTGTGCCGTTTCCTCACCTTCTCACTCTACTAGAAACCCAGCAATGGTATTCTCATATCCTTTGTTTCCAAGTCAACTGATTACCTGTCCTGTGCTGAACCTTTCAAAGCCTGTCCGACTGACCCTAAATGCCTGCTTCTTTCATCTCATCATCGACATGTTGCTTCAACTTTAAATTATCTGATATTTTTGCTGCATACACAAGTAGCATTTGACAAGCCAAGATTGGCTTAATATTAACTCTAATTAGGAATAAAGAGCGCCCTATTTGAATCAATTTATTCAATTACAACTGAGTTCAAGACATTCCTCAGACCCATTTTTTGAGCTTTTTGATTCCACGTATTAGCAAGGGTTTTTTCTTCTTCTTTGGAGTCGACATACCTTCCTGTCAATCCCTTGGTCGTTTGCATATAAACCAGGATCATGTTCTTTATTGCAGTTTTTTCGTGACTCAAGCAGCATGTAACCGGTCCAAAATGATAAAAATCCCATCGAAGCCTGACTTAATTTTTTTATTTTCATTAGACTCTCTCGAACTTGTATAAAAGCTTAATATTGAATAATATATGCTAAGATAACATGGTTCCATGTGTAGTCGTACTGATGCGCCTTCACTGACCGACCTCGAAGGAAGCGGGTGCTACATCCCGTTCCAGCAGAACAGTCTACTACATGTTAAAAAGAGAGCCTGCGCAAATTGACAAGGCCTTCGTTGAATAATAATAATAAAAATAATTATAATCACAGGGAAAGAAACTATTTTGGGATTCCCTTGGTGTGACCAAGTTGGCACCATCAACACTATCAATACACAAGAGAGTCCACGCCGGGCACACGCCCTTGGCACCAAGCTTTGGAGATTTCTGCAGCAGCACATAAACACACCGCTACCATTAACTGGATAAAAAAAAGCTAAGAGCTCCTGAGCTTCTGCTCAATGTCGACTACGCCTGTAACTTAACCTTGTTGTATAAACCCTAGTACTACTACATTAACCTTAATATCAAAAGGTTTTCCAATGAAATAAATAAAATAAAAATCATCATCATGTACAAAACTGCGTCGTGATGGCGTAGGCGGATTTCCTAAAAATAACAAAAGAAAGGCTATATCAGTGCGCTAAAAGTGCACACTCTTAGTGGACTCAACGACTTGATGTAGGTCTTTAAGGGCCTGTCAGTTCTGTCAATATCACAAGGGTAGGCTGGTGGGTTCAAAGGCTTCTACGGGTTTATGGGTTTACGGGGGTTATAGGCAACGGAGAAGTCTATTCCGCAGTATTGAAGAAGAAAACAAAATAAACAAATAGAAAAAAAGAATGAAAATAATAAAAATTTGAAAAATACAAAAATACCCGATAACCGTCTTGCTGACTCAGAAACTTCTAATCTGAATAGAGATGCGGCTATGCTGCCATCTTGATAATAACACAATTAGCAAAAAAAAAAGTAATGTACTGACTAACCAGAGGTTAAACATGACACATCTCTTAGTCACAAGTTAAATATAAATTTAAGGTTTACTTGTCTCAGTTTAGTCAGCGGCCGTTATTCCAGTTTGCGCATTTTCGCATTTTCGCATTTTCGCATTTTCGCATCTTCGCATCTTTCATACAAGTCCTGGTAAATTTGCCTCTGGGTTCGATTCACAGTTGAATTGGAAATTTTTTTGCATCTCTTTGGTTCTAACAACTTCTCTAAGCATATTACTAAATCTAACTCAAGCTCTCAATTGACCTATCTGATTATCACCTTATTATTACCTGACTTTTTTTTTCGTCATTCCAGGTCTCATTGCGTGTTACAAAAACCATGTGCGCTTGATTTACTTAGTTCCCCATCTCAATGTCAACTCTCCCTCCCCAAATTGAGAATTTAATATCCCTGTCACTTTCACTGCAAACTATTTTCTTACTATTTTCAGAGACTTTTTAGTAAATGTCTTATAAGTTGCATTGCCAAAAGAAAATATAGTCTGTACCGTGCGGTTGATTATTATTTAGTCGGATTCTTAGCAATGGCTGATTGAATACTGTTTGGAGTCTACTAGCTAATACTCGAACAATGCTTCATGAGTTGTCAAAACTCAAATTTAAGTATATATACTAGAGAATGTACACTTCTAGCAATGGCAGCAGTTTTTAATATCTACATCCTTGTCCAATGTGTAAAAACACTGAATAATATTAATACTGCTCTTAATTCAAAATGATCATTGTCAAATCAATACGTCAAGATATAATTCATACAATACTTTACACTCTGTAAAAAATTCCATATGAAGAAATTATTCATTCTAGAACGCAAATTCTACAACTTTACTCATTCTGCTTTGGTTCCAAAAGACACCCACTTACAGAAATGGCGCCGTCTCCTTATGGTCCAAGTAGCAGAGAACAATTTGAAGGTTGTGTATTCTTGAAATCAAAAATCTTTTGTTTCTATTTTGGCTGCTTCTTGTATAACCTTGAAAAAAATTTGCTTATTGGATTTTGAAGGCTTGCGAGTACGTTCAGGGAGGTTACAATTGAATTATATTAATATCTCTTTAATTATTTTTATATCAAAGTTAGGTGGTTTAATCAATATATTAATTAATATTCTATGAAATGTAAACTAAGAATTAAGGATTTTTCAATCAAGACATAAAACGGTTAAACATTTTGCTAGCCAAAAGTTTATATCCATGTACATTGACCATGAAATACACTTTTTGCATAGTATAGGTCTTCCAAGATGAGTAAAATTGACAAAAGTCTTATTGAACGTAAAAGTAGCCTGTTATTTAAGTTCAAATATAATTTCACATTTTATTGCAGTTAATTTATAGCATTAGCTACTTTGTGCAAATTTCATCTTTTCAAAAAACAACAACCAAAAGCTACATGACAATATTAAATAAAACAAACTACATGACAATATTAAATCATATAATTGCAAACACTTTTGTTACTTATATTAATCTTTCTATTTACTCTTCACTTTTTAATAATGTAACAATGCCTTCTCCTTGAAGCTACAATTGAGCCCATGATTTTTACCATTCCTCTCCCTAAGGCCCCACATGAAAGTCATTAAGCAATTAATATATGTTGAAATGCTCATTTTCATTTCAGCAAATATTATTTCAAACGCTTATTGTCAACATGTAATAAAGCCCATATGAACCAAGGCGGCAGTTACACCGTGAATAAGCCTTGAGGATGTGCCCCGACCTTTTGATGAGAAATTAAAATACTACAACTCTTTTCATTTAAGCAACGTGAGTGAAGAGAAATTAAGGAATTTTTAATAATTTATACATGTAGCAGCATGTATGATTGATACATACATTGACCCCAGTATTAAAAGATCCACAACTTAAATTAAAAAATCGACACTTTGGTAATTGAATTCATTGAACCAATCACT
The DNA here is from genome assembly GCA_030570935.1 of Geotrichum klebahnii. NCBI lineage: Eukaryota > Fungi > Ascomycota > Dipodascomycetes > Dipodascales > Dipodascaceae > Geotrichum > Geotrichum klebahnii. Next base: position 18,053 of record JAJLWW010000001.1, on the reverse strand, counting down.
ACAATTATCTTTTCAATCAACTACTTCAGAATCAATTGCCCGCCCGAGGTATGGGATATCCGAGGCATACATGTTCGATGTAGAAAATTCGAGGTGTGAATATCCAAAGTATAAATATCCGAGGCATATCACATAACCAAAAGTAAGCATGAAACATCTAAAGCAACTTTAAGCAAGTATTGTCATATTCCATTACGACTAGAAAGCAATGAATAGTGCCACACCGGTAATGGGCTTTTCCTCGTTCATGATATGCCTGTTATTAACTTTTGGTTCAATTGAATCAACTCCAAAAGATTACTGATCTATGATATCAAGCGACATTAAAGTTAATTACAATTAAAAATTCTAGTATCGTTGGAAGTAGTTCTATACATAAAGTGGGTAGTGATTAATGTATGATGTATGATATCATTAGATATTTAGAAGAAATCTGAATACTCTAGATTACAAACATAATAAATCCTTAATTAGAACTATAATCATAATCAGAACTTGAGTACTTTCAGCTGCAACAAAATATAGATCTTGATAGCATAAGTTACGCAATTATTATCCTATTGTCAAGAACCATTTAGTTCCATGCTTGCGGATTCTTCACATAATTATGATCTCTGACAAGGTAATAGTATTGTTTTGTAAAAATTACATGTGAATACCAATACCTGTAAGGGACTACTTAGAGTTGTCAACATATTACCCTTCTAGTACAGCTATTGGTTTCCTTTAAAGGTCATTTATATAAATTGTTTGAACTCCTAAAATGGAAGATTTAATGAGTTCCAAAGTCAAATCTACTAAGATCACAAGCAGAGGTTCAACTTTAGAAGGGAACTTGATTTCAGTCAACTTGACATAGTAAGGACCCTGAGACTTTGAAAGATGGTACTTATATATTAAGAGAGCATATCCCCATAACAAAGCAGGAGTGCATGAAATCTCATATCCCTTGTCCCCAAATCGGGGACTTTAGCAAACCGTGGTGCGCTCAAGGCCAACGCTAGTTGTTAATTACTTACAAAAACCCAGGCGTTTTGTTAATATATTCAATACTCCCGGTTCAACTGATAACCATTTTTGTGATATTTTAAAGGGAATATTATCATGTCTTTTCTAACACGAATATCTGGTTAAAGATCATAAAACGAATAGAAACTAGGTCTACATTATACACTTAACAAAGAAATCAGATATTCTTCAGTACTAGATTTACATATGTATTCATGAATTAGAGTTATTCATCAATGCAGGTCTTGAACTAGCCCTCTCTAGATGTTGAAAATGTACAAACTGTTGGTCACAACTCAATTGAGTTAAATACTCATGCATATGTCGCTTACCGAGCCTATCTGTTTAGACGAGATTCAGAAGTTATGATGAAGAACAGGAAATTTTCAGAACCTATTGTGAACTCCGCCACAAAAGTTTAATATCCTCCCCGAGGTTCGGCTATCAGATAATTACTTTGCGTTTCAGGTGTCACAGAGACCTTCTAGAAATGTAATAATTGTACCTTTAAAAACGCAAAATATACAGATCAAGCTATCATTTTTTGAAATTCGGATACTCGAGTAGTCAGATGCGATTTGTAACCGGACCGAGTCAAAAAAAAAATAATAATAATTAGTGACCCTCCTGTTTCTAGCAACCTAAATACAATATTATTTTATCTCATCATGTAAATCACCATAGTAGTTACACCTAGTAGTTTATAGCAAAAAACCTGAAAACTGCAACGATCCACTTCCTTTCTGGTCCTTTCCGTCTCAGTCTCCTACTTTGGTCTCAGTAACAGTGAGTACATAATGCCGAAATAATGCTGAATACATAAACCCTGTCTTAGGTAGTACCCCTCTCTTTCACTCATACCAAAGGCCCTAATATGTCCAATCCAGAAGAAAATGAAAGCACCGGAAATAATAATATTAACTGCTTCTTCACATTCTCTATTTCTTCTAGACAAACCCATGCATATCATCGTCAGTCCCAAGTCGTCAAGAAAAGCTGTTGAAGACAATCGTGATGAAGCGACTGACTTACCTTGCTGAGTTGGTTATACCTGGTAATCAACTTGATCAGTTTGATCAGTTTGATCAGTTAGATCAGTTTGATCAGTAGCATGTTGGAAGGGATTTGATGCTCCTGCTATTGTCTCAGACTTTTTCCGTACCATGCACCCAGCTCACGTGGCGTCACATCTACGATGCTTATCAAAATTGAGGGCGTTTTCACTATGTGCATCGAGATACCCTGCTTGGTGGCCTGCACCAGTATAATATGTCTCAGGCTGCTCTCTGATAAGTTTACAAACCGAATTACAGCCTTCCTAATTTAGTGGGAGATCGATAATTATTGGACGAGTCGAGGCTGGGTGACTACTGACAAAGCTCGTCTTTCTTGTCTCATTTATTTCTTCTTCAAACGGCTTCATTTCCTATGTGAAAAGAAAAACTTGGAGACAGAAATGTAGGATATATCTATGATTTACAATGAACTTTCAGATTTCTCTTTCGTTCATGGCACGCAAGTTATCATAATACTGATCATGCAGGGTTGTACTAATTGGGTCACTATGTACTGCACAAATATTGAATAAGGCAATATACCAGTAGACATCCAGATCTCAACGGACAAAGAACTATGACTGGCAATTATGTTCGGCTTATTGTTTTTTAATAGGAAAGGGATTTCAGGCTCATTCCAACATGAAATTGTTGGGTGAGGTCATTGAAATGAATCTGTCCTTTTTTAAAGTTCTTCCCAGACTTGTGATGATTTTACCAAGCTAGGTCTGACGTTTTGTTGGGTGCGTTAATGGCCTGGATTTCAATAAGACATTACCTTATGCTGATATAGATTGAAGGTGCTTGCTGGGTCTGTAATTGTTAACTGCGACAAAATATAGTTTTACAAGCTACGTAGAACTAAGTCCTTAGAGCATTAAGATGGCGAGGTCAACATCTGTTGGCGTTTTCTATTTAAAGAGGAATGACTACATTTACCTTGCAAGGTTGGAAGTGCTTTTGTAGGAATTTTGAAAGAAATTAGAATTTAGAACCTTCTTGGATTTTCATTCGCTTATCTGATTACAATAAGCTTTAGTACCTCTTTTTAAACATATCTCTCTTTGTTTGGAGGAGAGAAATTTGGACAAAAGAATACAAAAAGATAACAAGAAATTTCCAAAATCATTTTCGTGGTGTAAGTAAATGCTTCAAGATAATCATTTGAACTTTAGAGGATTATAATAGCGCTTATTTTTCCTGAAAATCTCTGACCATGATATCCACCGCTTGTTATACCAGATAATATCTTCAACACTGAATTGTTGCCTTAATTTGGGAAACTTTATTCTCATTCCTAGATACAAAGATGGTAAATGAATGTAGTTTACCTCTTAAAGTCATCTTTTCAGTTGGAATTTTGAAGGTTTACTTACATTACTTGACAGAGGTACTGCAAATATTTTCTAAAAACTTAATTGAGAGACAAGCGGAAGTTCTGGTCCTTCTGGAAGTCATTTATTAAACAGCAAAAGCTTTCGTAAAGGATCTTAAGGTTCTTCTTTTCCCATTCTACAAATATTTTTCAAAACAGGTCATTTCTATCAAGACTACTCTTTTCCCAACGGACTTTGCGAATAGAGGTAATCAAGTATTAACACCTAGTAAAATAAATTTGGTAACTTGATAAGATTGGAGAGATATCCAACTCTTCAAAGCATTTTTAAGAGAATAATTTATATTACCTTCATTATTCAATTATAATTACAAAATGAAACGTATCCATGTTCAGATTCAATCATAATACTTTCCTGTAACTGGTTGTCTATTTATTTTAAACACGAATCATGAATTTTATAAATTCTTCCTTACTTGAAGATTATACTAAACTTCTTTCATCTTAAATCCCATTTCTCATCTGTGACCCTACTAAACATAGGGTCTTCAGTTTACATATCCATAGGATTTTCAATAAAAGGATCACCAAACTATCACCGGCAATTTCACTTTTGTGATAGGAGTAACCTTGTATCCATTGCTTTGAGACGGATATTTTCTGAACCTCAAGGTAATTAACTTATATTTAACCCCAAATAGGTCAAGAGAACTCTCAGGCAGAATAACAAACGATCTACTTGCTAGACATGGGTAAATTCTTTTTGTTTTATACCATGGAAAAGTCCTATAGACATAACCTGGATCATCTGAAGAACTTATTAAATACTCGGTTAAAATCAATGACTACATCAGCCATTGCCCTCACAAATCAAAGACTTGAACGTAACTTACTGGAGTTTTGATAGGGCAGGGCTAGGAAAGCCACACAGAATGTTCCCAATTGGTTGCAAGCACTTTCCCACTTTCCCCCCATTTTGAGATTTGCTGACATTGCTCTCATTACTAACACAACTAACGCAATTCCTTCAAAACATGAGCCTTTTAAAGCCACGAAATTTACTCCTTCAGACCTTTTCATCAGCATTCAATCAAACCATTCGAACCAGATCAAGCCAATTGAGACAAAGTATTAGAACAATGCAAATTCAAAGTGTGACTATGCGTTGGGGCAGAGGCGACAATTATGCCTATGTTGTGACAGACGATGCCACCAAAGAAAGTTTGGTCATCGACCCTGCTGAACCTGAAGAGTATGAAGTAATGCTCAGACAATTCCTTTATTCTTAAAAGATTAATGAATGATATAGGGTTTTACCAGTTTTGAAAAAGTTGGAGGGCGAAGGCAAGATCAAATTGTCAGCTATTGTGAATACCCATCACCACTATGATCATGCTGGAGGCAATGAGAAACTGGTATGTTATGGCTTCTCTGAAGATTAGTTTAGTCTACTAACAGTACTGATAGTGTCAAGCCTATCCTGATGCTCCTGTTATTGCTGGCAAGGATTCACCTTTAGTTACTCAAACTCCTGCTCATGGGTCAACCTTTACTCTTGGTCGCAATGTCAAAATTACAGCTTTACACACCCCATGCCATACCCAAGATTCAATCTGCTACTACATGGAAGATCAGACTACAAACCAAAGAGTCGTTTTCACTGGAGACACTTTGTTCATTGCTGGATGTGGCCGATTCTTTGAGGGAAACCCTGAAGAAATGGACCAAGCTTTAAACAAAGTTCTTGGATCTCTTCCTGATGAAACTATTGTATATCCAGGTCATGAGTACACAAAATCCAACGTCAAGTTTGTGGAGACAGTTATGGACAAATCCAAGTATCCTGAACTAGCTAAGCTGGCGGATTTCACGAACAATAATGAATTCACCACTGGCGTCTTCACAATTAAAGATGAAAAGGCTTACAATCCATTCATGAGGCTTAGTGACCCAGCGATTCAGAAAGCCACAGGATTTAGTAATCCAGCTGACGTTATGGCCAAGCTCAGAGAGCTCAAGAATAAAATGTAACGTGGATACAGGAGCTGACTCCTATAATCCACAGCCACTATATCTAAACAACTAATCTTATATATTCTATGATCAGGTTTACGTATTTGGGCGCGTTGGGAGTGTGTAGCGAGGGTTGGGGTTTATCCAGCTCATATTGCTGCTCCCTTCCAGCCATCTTCATTGCCACTCTTCTAGAAACGTTTATATCGAGGCACGAACTTAAACAGTATATAACTAGAGTACAAAGCTCGTGCTAGGCCTTTTCTTTCATTTATTAAACATTAAACCAAAAAGAAAGAAACAAAAAAACTCAAGATGGCTGGCGAAGAAAACAATAAACCTGTTGACAATGCAGTGGAACAGAACAAGGGCGAGTTACTAGCTGAAACTACTCAAAACACGGCGACCGTGACCGATTTGACTAAAGCTGCTCCAGTGCCCAGCGATTCAGCAGCCCAAACTAGTCCTGAGGAGCTTGTTCCTCCAGTCAAGCCACCTCGTCCATTGTCTCCATTTGCACAAGCACATTTGGCTTTGACCGAAGCGTTCCCTACAATTGAGAGCAACGTAGTTCGAGCCGTTTTGATTGGAGCTGAAGGAAAGATGGATGCCGCCTTTAATGGATTGTTATCATTGACCGATCCTAGTTATGTTGTCGACGAATCTCTCTTTTCTGGAGCAAATACAAGGTCAAGTGGACAGGCTCCTCTTCGTTCTGGGCGTAACGCAAAATCTCGCACCCAGCCCAGAAGTCAAATTGAAGAAGATGAGCAACTAGCACGCATGCTTGCAGATGAAGAACGTGGTAGTGGGAGACGAACAGACGCTAGCAGGCAAAGCAGGAGTCATGGCAGAACTTCTGCCAGTGGACCTAGTAATAATGAGGAGGACCGATCTTTTTTCGACGACGATTTGCCTCAAATTAAAGCAGATTTTGCTAAAGGCTTTACTGAGACTAAAGATAAAGTGAACAATTGGTTTGACAACTTTCGCAAGAAGATGGATAGTCCAGAGCCCATCCTAGGCGGGTTTCTCGTAGGTTCTAATAATGCTAATAGAGGTGCACATAATTCACAGGGTGCTCAGCGTGGCGATGCATCTCGAAGACAAAGATACTATGATGGAGAGCCTGATGAGATTGATTTCAAGGGTATCAAGTTGACCGACAATGACGCTGATGATCGGCCACCAATGCCCCCACGTCCTACCGAAGGTGGAGCCAAGACAGGAGATGAAGATGATCTTTATACTTCACCACAAGGAGGCCTTCCATCTAAAACTAAAGTGTCCAATAATGGAGACAAGAAGATCCCATTAAAGTCATCTACACTTAGTGGAACAGCTGCCGAGGATGATCCATTTTTGATCAGTGATAGTGATGAGGAAGCTGCTTCACCTAAGAAGGAATTGGAAAAGAAATAGTGTAGAAACATGTGTCTTCGTAATAAATTTGAAACTGAAACAAAATCTGAAATCGTTTCATGCAAACAGAATGCTTCTAGACCGCCGTCAAATAGTAATTTAACAAATTTTAACTGTGAATGTATCTAACCTTTGTGCCTTGAAAACTGCTCGCGCGCGTGATAATGACAAAGAACAATAAAATAAAAAAATAGAAATAAAGGACAAAAAATAAAAATTATGACAATGAATGTAAGTCTCTTTAATGAAGCAATGACGTAGAGGTATGTGTAATTAAATAAAGGGAAGACTGGTGAATTACAGAAAAAATAGCGAAGGCTTGCAGTAAAAGTTTGGGCCAAGGAATTATTTCAAGTAATATATTAAATCAAGTCTTAGCCACGCACATGACAATGAGGATTCGTAAACAGTTTACTGAAGTGAATAAAATAAACCTGAAAACAAAACCATGAACCAGATGAATTGACTTGTCAGTGCTTTGTATTGTATTCTATTATATTTATATTATTTATTTTTGTCCGTTGTATGTATCCATGCGGCTTTTAAATTGCAATTTGGAAAACCAGACTAACCATATTGAACTTGTGCAATTTTGTTGAAAACTTAAAAAAAATTATTGGTCAAATTAAAGATCATTTAAGGTTACACTTCATACCCATCCAAGACCCACCATCTTTTCATTCACACTGCTTAAACCCCCCACCTAAATTTCATTTCCCATTGTCTCGACCGCTAAGGCCTGCACTCTATCATGTAAGTACGAAATTAAATGCTGAAATTTTAATTTTCTCGTTTATTTTTGTCCCGTCAAAGAAATAAATTTCTAACAATGAAATATTCACTTTTCTTTGTAAATTCCTATTCCAATTTTGCTTATATATTCCTACTTAACAAAAACTATTGAGAATCCAGCCCAATATGATCCCAAAAAAAAACACCCAAAAAAAAAAAATAATGAAGAAAATAAACGTAATACAATGAGAAAATGAAATTTATTCCAAAAGTGTGGATCAATTCCACGACCATGTAATAGGAATACGGCCTTCTGCTTCTGTTCCTAACACATTGAACGCAGCGGGTGAAAGATCAAGAGAATAGTAGCTACATCCTGGGCATCGGTCAACTACCGTCACTTGTACTGATTTGTCACCACGATACACATTAATCTTTCTGCCACAGTACGGGTTGTTGTTAGGATTTCCTCCTACGTTAACTGAATCGTAAAGTTCGTGGCTCAGAGCTACGACAAATTCAGAGTTGTTAGAGGTAATACCACAAGCACCAAGGCCAGTGTCATAATAGGTCCCATCACCAGAATATGTACCTTCTCCAGGAGAGGTGGAAGTGGGAGTTGGAGCTGTTGTTGATGTAGTGGTTGAAGTTTCAATTGTAGTGGGAGTCGATGTGGTAGATACAACAGTTTCCTGAACACTTGTTGAAACAATGGTAGAAGTGGGAGTTGATGTGGTTGTAGCTTCAGAAGTAGAAGAAGTTTCTACCTCTGTAGTTGATGTGCTAGTGGTATTATCATCAGATCCAGCATCTGTGGTTTCTTGACTTTTATCATCAGATTCAGAGGTAGAGGTCGCCTCTTGGGCCTCATCTTCTTCATCATTGTCATCCTCCTCAGGGCTAACTAGTACTTCACCAATGATAGTGGTGATCGTTTTTGGGCTTGTAGTAGTAATAGGAGTAACTGCAGCTTGGACACTAGTAGTAACTTGAGCTTTGGCAGATGTGGTAGAGGTACTACTTGAAGTCACTGGAGTAGTAACCGATATAGTACGGCCATTGCCAGCGGTATTAGTGGGTTTGGAAGGAAGAGTAGAAACATTTACAATTTCTAATGAAGTTGATACTTTGTTTCCATTCTCATCAACGTAAACCACTTGCTTTTGGTAGTACACTTTATATTCTTGAACTACCTCAGTAACCACAGCTCGCTTATGGATGAAATGATGAGGAATCATGGGGACAGCAAGAGAACATGCTGAAAAAAAGCAGGTCACAACAGTGATAGAAAATTTCATTTTTGGGTTCTTTAAAATATTTGTCGTTGAAAATTTGGACCAGGATTAGGAGCAGGACTTGTTAATATATATAAAATGTTTTTTGTTATCCTCGAAATAAAAACAAAAGAGAATGCGTGCAGGCTAACTATCAAAAAAGGAGCGATTTGACAGATTGTAATACCTGAAGAATGAATTTGGAAAAACAAAAAGAAAAAACTTGGTGGTTGGTTTAGAGATGTTGTTAAATAGAGCAAGTTTAAACAAAAACGAACAACAAAAAGGAATTGAAAATGGAGGACGGTTGAGGAATTAAATAAACAAAATTTTGCATTTGGAATTTTTAATAAATTTCATAAAAGTTCATTCTGTAAAAGATAATATTCAGTAATGAGCAAAAGCTCTAGAATCATAATTCATCAAAAGAGACCATTCGTTCAATGGTTTCAACAATGCCTTTCTTCAGCCGTTCGTAGGTGGGAGTAGACTGAACCCCAAAAAAGAAAAGAAAATTAATTCACTGGGAATGATTTTAATTAATCAGCTAGTGAATAAGTAAGGGAAAACAAGAAGAAAAAAATATTATAAGTAAACGGAAAGAAATTATACCCGTTGTCTTACTTAAAGATTTCATGTCTCAAAATCAAGCTATGCCTTTGAAACAAACCAAGAGTGAATAATAAGGGAGAACATGTGGAAATTTAAGAAATGTCTTCAAATGTTTCATTTCAGTACTCAGTGTTTGACGAGTTAGATGAATTTCATATTTTGTAAACTCATGTGTTCATCACTTTTTGGAGATCAGCAGGAAAAAAGAAAAACAAATGATATCATAATAATGAAGAAACATGAAATTATGGAACTATGAAGATCATACTATAAACTTAACAGATGGATTGAACGGGGGAAAATGAAAAGCACACCGTTCGACATTACCCCGAATCCGTTAAAATGCAATCTCACTAAATAAAACCAGAAAAATGAAAAACCCTCCAATAAATAATGTTGTGTACATGAATTAGTCTAGGCTGTAGCATTGAAAATGACATAAATTTCATTGACTGGACTGATTGCATGAAATGTGACGTAAACCTATTCACGGCAGGGACACATTATTCCCCTACAAGTAAATAGACATCACGTCTACTCACAAATCTCCTTTGCACTCAAATCATGACGAATCAAAAATGGCCTGTGGCGCCAATAAATAGTATGTCCAGACATGGCCGCAAGCCAGATCGGCATTGCCAGTATCTCGCGAGTGATCCAGGTAGGGAGCCAGACTTTTAATGACCTCTTTGCATCTCCATGTGGATTAAAGTACTTTTGAACAAACGAAGGCCGCGCTTTCGTGTTCTCAATATTTCCAAACTTGATCAAATTGTGGTAATGCCAATAATCTATAGCGCACCAAGATACCATGTGGATTAAAAACCAAGTAAAAGACCAGTATCGCAGTCCACCTAAAAATAATACACTCACTGCAAAAGTCCCGTAAATAGCACATAGAATACTCTCCGTAGTTGGCTCAATCATAGTAGCTACCCAAACCATATATCGTCTTACTCGAAGCCACCTCACCCGTCGAGACCAATATCCACTCAATGAGACATGCCCCAATGGTTGTACAGCTGAATCAGAAGTCATAGCTGTTCGACCACCATTGTTCCATATACATTGTGCTATCATATTGTCTTCGGCAATATACTGAGCAAAATTCTGAATTCCTGTTCCCTTTTCAATTGTCTTTTTTCCGAGTTTGGCAGCCACTGCCTTATCCAATGCAGACCGACGATATAAATTCGACTTGCCCATAACGCAAGGGGCAGCTCCAACGAAGTTAATTGCCGTGTAAAACTTGGAATGAGACGTCAACATAAACATTTCATCCAGTTTAGATCCCCAAGAAGATCCATCGATTGAAACGCATAATGGCAAATGATGCACTAGCTGTATATTTGGACCCTCTTTAAATTTGGCTACCGACCGAGCCATCGTACCAGGACTCACCCATACATTGGAGTCTAACACCCATACAATGTCATACTTCGCTGCAGCAAACCCTTTGGCAAGATTGTTGATTTTGGGATTAGGTCCATATTTCTCTCCTGATATCATTACTGTGGCATCAACGTTTGGATATAGTGCGAGCAAGTCTTGAATGACACCCACAGCAGCGTCAGTTTCTGACTCAATACAAAAAACAATTTCAAACTTTGGGTATTGTTGCTCTAATGCTGAAGACAAGCAAGCCTCCATTTCACAATCCACCCCTTTCAAGGGGCGCAAGATCGTCACCCCTTCAGTCGATTCATCTTTCGAGTCTATAGAGCTGACCTTGGTGTTTTTAAAATAAACCACTAGTGCCCCGACAACTGACAATACAACAATGAAAACGTACCATATGAAACAAAACAAGCCAAAAGCCCACAGAACCAAGCCATGGGATTCGGGCGGTAGCAATTCTGTATCGTGATTCATAAAAGATATATATACTGATCTCTTATTGCAAAGATATTTTCCTCTTGGATTTAAAACAAAAGATTCAAGAAGACACGAGATCAGTTTTGTTTCATTCTTGGGATGTGTGATAAGATGGGTGGTGGGTAGCTTTGAAATTTGGGAGGGAAAAAAGTTTTGCGGTGTAAATAAAATTTTAAAAATTCACGTCAAGATGATAGAGTGTCTACCTACAAGTGCTAACAATTCATTGATACTGAATTAAGCTATTGATTGGTATAGTTTCATTGTATTATTTTAAAGGAATTTTAATCGTATTGCCAGTGATTTCCACTATGTAGTGGTGGAGCATAGTACTACTTTCTACTTCAATAGAAAGAGTGTCAGAAGAACAATAGCATAGTCTAGAATCGATGAGCAGTTCTTTCACGTATAGGGATTTGAGTGACAGAGCCAAATAATATGATTTTTCTAAAAATTTAGCTTTAGCTACCACTGTTTGATTATTGCCTTTACATGAAGCGTTAACAGCAAATTGAGGATATTAAGCTAGCATTGTCAGAAGTTCAAACCCAAAAAAATTTTCAAGATATCATTATCAAGTTACTCGCTAAGTGATATTCAAGATAGTAGTTAAAGAATGATCCAGCATTTATCACTTTTATTGTCAATTTAGTGTCGAATGTATGTATTATTTAACAAAAGTTTAGTTCATTGTTCTTTGGAGACGTTAATTGATGAGGAACTTATTGAAACTATTGAAAGCTGTTAACTTTAAATAATCAACGTACCTTTTACGTGAAAAAAAAAATGTTTAGCTTTGACTTAATTAAACCAATTTTTGAAAACTAGAGAAATCTTAGCAGATCAGATTCTGGTACGTGTTTTAGAAAATAGCATTCTAAATCTATATTTATTTCTCTTTCATCGGCTCAAATGAAGGACAAAGTACCAATGGCTCTTTCTAAATTTTTAAATTATTTTTATTCCAATATCCTATTTACACGTGGCTTATGGCAACATATGTTTAGATGAGTTATTAGCAGTACTTAGAAGATATCTAGTATTTATGGTCGAATTGTCTAATATATAACTGTAACCTCTATTGAATAAACACAGACTAAACACAGATAGACTATTCAGTCTAATAATTGACGTAACATTGAAATTGTTGAAATTGATTCAATTATTGATTACTACTTTGAAGAGGGGTACCTTGAAGAGGAGGAGACAACAAATTTAGGGGATTTGACCGAAGGCAGATTAAGATAAGAAGAATTTAAAGTAGTTAAAAAAATTCAAATCTTTGATGAAAATTTTATTATTATTTCAATAACAAATAATTGAAGAGATAAAACTTAATTGCCAACATATTCAATCCCTTTAAGCAGCAGATCTCAATTGAATTGCAATAGATTGGCCAGGACAAAAATAAGCAGCTGCAGAATAAAATATTTTAAAGCTCAAAAGAGTGGATTGAGTGCCATTATTACTCATTTATATATGCTATAAACTGTTTTACCAAACTTTGGTTTCGAAAAGTTGGAAATTTCAAACGAGACCTTGCTAGTTGAACAAGTGAACACAGTCCCTAACAGCTTAGACCAGAAATTAGGCAGTTCAACTTTGGTTAAAAAGCTGAGAAATTGAAAATTTTTCAGGTTGCAATCTCACTTTATAAATTTTTCTTTTAATTAAAAGCTTTAATTGAATTTTATCAAGTGTTTACAAATTTTAATTATTGTCTTGTAACAATCGCCTAAAGCCGACAAATAATTCAATTTTGTGTCTTATTTTTTGTACCTCATAGAATTCAGCCGTGCACTTGGGAATGTATGTCTCAACGGTTACAACATACATTTATTAAGACAGAACTTGTATAATCTTTTACTATTAAAGCCTAGTGCTGTTTTCAGCTCCAGAGAAAATTTAGACTTATACTTATTCAGTACTTAACTTTTATTTTTTTCGTACTTATACTTTAGATTCTAGACCCGTGGCATGAATTTTTAATTAATGTTTTGTTGCGTTCATTTTAGCCAATGAAATAGATCACTAGGGTGTAACCCTAGCCCCGATAAGATAGTTTTTGAAGACTGGTAGTACTTGCATTTTTAGGAGATCTCCGAAACTTCAAAAATCTTTTCTTTCGGTTCTTTTCAACTTTCCATTTATTCTTTAACCAAACCGAGATCAAAAATCGGTAAAAGCTTTGTACATATATTCTGACTGTTGAGTTTTCCAATTTTTCAAAGCCATATGCGTCAACCCCGAAGGTACGATCTCGTTGTCTGGCTATTTGTTGGTAGATTTCTGCCTTCGTCGTGCTGCTCCTTTCCCCTGGCAGTTACGCATTCGATTAAAGGATAAAGTCTCACGTAAGTTTCAAACCCTACTTAATTTGAGATACCTAAGTGCTCTGATACTAATATTTCAATGCTTCTCTAGCATTATGAACCCGTTACGCTCTTCAACTGGTGGGTCCAAGTCATCTCCCTCGTCAGGTCAAGCTTCTCCTGTTGTTGCTGTGAAACCTCCAAGACGCAGAAGGAACACGGATGCTGAAGTTGGTGGTCCAAAATCCAAAAAACAAAAGGGTACATCCTCTGCTGCTCGACAGTCGTCCATTATAGGAGTTACACGCTCCATTTCTGCTTGTTTGCGGTGCAGGCTACGAAAAACCCGCTGTGATCAAAAGTTCCCGTCTTGTACTTCGTGTTTGAAGGCCAATGTAGAATGTGTAGGGATAGATGCGGCCACTGGTCGCGAGATCCCTCGAAGTTATGTTTCTCATCTAGAAGACCGAGTCGCTCAGCTAGAACTCCTACTACAAAAGCATGGAATACCTTATGACCATTCCACCCCAGGCACAGGTGAAACCCAACCACCAGCTATTTTTGTGTCCTCTGAAATGGATGCTGATTTTAAAGGTCCAAGTTCTTCCCTTTCTTCCCCCCTTGATACTCCAAGTATAGGCAATCATCAGGATTTTTCGAAACAATCAGGATCAGAAGTTGAAAATCTCATGTCTTCTGTAAAAATGGTTTCTGTCAAAGCTGCTACTATTCCACCCGTATCATATCTTGGTTCCTCCTCTGGTCTTTCTTTTGCGAGACTTTTATTCACCGCAGTCAAATTCAAATCCCATGATAATTCAAACTCCAATTCCAATACTAACACTAATGCTAATACTCCTCATAACAATAATGCAAATCCTTCAACTCATTCAGAAGCACCTGTTGGTCAAAAGCCATACGAGGTGAGGATGGCATCTTTACCTTCTAAGTCAGTTGCAGAACGTCTCATATCTATTTTTTTCTCTTTAGCAAATGCTCAGTTACCGATCATGCATAGAGAGCAATTTCTTGTGAAATATTTTAAACCCATTTATGGAAGCCTATCGTCTGACATATCACTTGCTTCCGACTACACAACTATTGGCGTCCCTGTTTGTAGTCCATCAGCTCCATGTGAGAGTAACACATATTACGCCAAGCATTATCTTAATTCAGCCCCCGAATATTCTGAAAGCAAGCCAGCAGAATCTCCTGATACTTCTCCAGAGAGTTCAAAATATAACCGAGTACCAATTATTGATTTAGAGAGTATGAATCGACCTATTCCGGATTCCATAAACCCTAGAGAGTCTCTTCCTGCGCTTTTCTTTCTGAATATTGTATTCGGAATTGCTACATCTGCTAGCCATCAGCATTATCCTGCTCAAGTATCTGACTCATTCCGTTTGGCTGCAATGAGGCATATTGACTCAGTATTTTCCGCAGCAAACCGTCTCGAGGCACTGCAAGGGATTCTTTTGCTTGCTCTTTACTCTATTATGCGTCCTGCCGTTCCTGGTGTATGGTATGTGTTAGGGTCTGCAATGAGACTCTGTGTTGACCTTGGTTTACATACGGAGGGAGGAATGAAGTCGTGGTACAAAAGCTCTGTAGTTAGCGCTTCTTCTCACAACCCAGATCTCTTATCAACTTCAAACCAGCAAACTCAAAATATGTCCACCCAAATAAATCTTCCAGAATATGATCCTGCAACACTCGATATGAGACGCCGTCTGTTTTGGTGCACATATGCCTTGGACAGACAAGTTTGTGTTTACCTTGGGCGGCCAGTAGGAATACCCGAGTACACTATAAAAGTTCCATTTCCCTCAGAAATAGATGACGCCCTAATTGTTGACTCCTCTTTTGGCGTTCCTTCTCAAGAAGTGTTAGACTATTCGCTAGAGAAGTCTACGTCCCCTTCTTACAAAACTATATCATTAACTTTTTTCAAAATCCGAAAAATTCAAGCAGAAATTCAAAAAGTCCTTTATGACTGTGCTCCTTTTGATCGTCAGTTTTCAAGTCTCGATGAGTGGCGAAATGATATGGCTAATAAGCTTGAAACTTGGCATAATGAATGCCCTAAATCTAAGAAACGAATGAATTGCAACTTCAATCTCTCGTTTATTGAACTCAACTATCATCAAACAAAATTACTTTTATTTGGACTTTGCCCAGCATATACATCTCCTCATACACTACAACATTATAGAATTATTGCTGAATCTGGTGAACAAGTGATCAAAAATTATCATGAACTTCACCATAATAAGAGTATTAATTACACTTGGGTGGCGGTTCATAATCTATTTATGGCAGGTACTTCTTACTTATACGCGCTCTATCATTCTCCAGACGTTCGAGCAAGCATCACTGTAGCAGAGATTGATTTTAACACTCTTTCCTGCACTCTTGTTTTGTCATCAATGATTGGCCGTTGTGATGCTGCGGTTTCTTGCCGTGACACCTTCCAATTATTGGCGGCTGCCATCCTCAAACTATGCTACAATGAACAGTCAAGCTCCACTATGCAACGACCTAGCAATTGGGACATAAATGAACACAAAGACTTGAATCCAATTCCACCTGCAAATAAATTTGGATTGAAAACTTCATCTTATGTGAATGCACATGTCGGGAGCGTTATAGACACATTACCCCACCCTGAAGTCGAAATCAAATTAGAACCAGATTTACGTGGTCAGCATACTAACTTGCAAGGTCCATCTAGTAAAACAGTACCCGAACCTATGGGGCCAATTGATAGTCATCACCATGTGTGGCCAGAAGATTTGGATTTGTTTTTTCAAGAAGCTGCCCAGATGGATGGAATTTCACCAAATTGTGAAATAAGTAGCATTGATTACTCTCAGCAACAACCTGACATGGAGCAGCAACCTTATTTAAGCTCAATTATAAATGATTCTTCCCATGATCAAGGCAGTAGTAAGCAAAATGATTCTGAAAGAACTGCATCGCCTTTGTCGAATCAATTTGACATGTCTTATATTTCTTCCGATAATTCTCAAGCCCATCGTCCAGCTTTCACTCGAAACGATGGTCAGCGAATCTATGACATCATTAATGAGGTCCCAATGGCTTCTATCTGGGACCAGTTTTTCGCAACCTCTGGAAGTTCTGGAGGCTCAGGGAGTTCAGGGAGTTCTATAAGTAATGCCATGAACCCCATGGCAGTACCAACACCTAATAATGCATCAATCCTTTATGGTACCCGCTCTGATGGAAGACCATATATGGAGTCAAACAACTATTATGGGGGCAGTGGAAATTCGGCCAGCCCATATGCCTATCCCGATTATACAAATTCTTCTCCCCATTCTTAAACATGTGGAGTAATTAAAGTGCTCGATTATTAATTTCTATTAGTATTTATATTTATTTTTAAAATGACGACAGTGTAAATATTTCTTTTATTATTTTGATCCAAAAGTATTTAGCTCCAAAACGAACACTAGGAGTGTTTTTGGGCAGACTAAGTTTATTCTTGAATGATTTCTTATTTTTTTTCCCTTCTTTTTACCTATTTATATAGTTAAAAATAAATCACAATAAAATCTACAAGTCTGTTACCAGTTGAGATGCTTATTTGAACAGAAAATTTGGGAATATGTTGGTAAATTAGAATTAACGCCATTTAATGGAAAAAGTTCTACATTAAATAATTATAAATCAAATATATCAATATCAAGTACAAATGATATAAATAAAAATGGTAAATTTAATGTTAATATTAAATTAGGTCATATTCAATATAATGAAAATAATATCTTCCTTTCAAGTCTGAAGTTAGGTGATCTAAAGATATTAAAAAAATTGTCAACTTAAAAATAAAGATTTGCACCCACGGTGGGAGTCGAACCCACAATCTTCAGATTTTTTCCAAAGAGGCTTCTAGTAGAAGTCTTTCTTTTCTTCTTCTTCTTCTTCTAAATCAATATATTCGGCTAAAATTGCCATAATTACATCTTAACAAACTATTGGCACGGCTATGGTAGTGAAAAACTACGATCTGAGAGACGGGAATACCACAAGGTTCACCAATTTCACCACTATTATTTCTTTTATACACGACACCTCTTTACAGCAAGATTAAGGAGTTTGGAGCAAAGGTTTCAGGTTTTGTAGACGACATCACAGTTTTCATTAGCGGCAATATTGTTGAGAATGCAAAGAAGATGAGCAGGATTTTATAAGAGTGCTGCGACTGGGCGGAATCTAGATCAACCAAAATCGACATGAGCGACAAACTAGGGTTTATACACTTCAGATCAAGGATGCTCTCTAGGAGTGAAATTGGAGAAGCTGTATTGACTCTACCAGATGGGACTACGAGGGAAGCACAACAAGAAGTTAAACTACTGGGTATTACACTCGATGTACGTTTAAAGTT